>PVJI01027037.1:0-18206 GCA_004026765.1 Micronycteris hirsuta
CAAGAAGGGGGGAAGAGTGGGACAACTGTAACAGCATAATCAATAAAATATAGTTAAAAAAAATCCTATCACCATTCTATTTAGAGATGAGGTATGAAATGAGAACTGGAAAAATGGAGAGAAGACTCATCGAGACTTTCTCTTTATCATCTTTAAGCTGAACCTTTGATATTTATTATTAATATTTTATGTTCATAATAGTCTTTATAATCAAAGTTCATTTGCTTGATTATTCCCTCTTTGACCCATAGGTCACAGAGCATCCTATTTATAATGCTGGATCAGGAAGAACTTGAAGAAGGGGAAGAACACAAAGTAGCCTCATCGCTGAGCTGGGCCTTGAACTCCTGATCTCACTCTTTGGATTTGGTGCGACAGACCCAGGGAGCTTGACATTCAGAAGAGGTCTGGGTAGAATATTGTCTAAGTATGTGGTACTGGCTCTCATGTAGCTTTGATACCAGATACCGAGAGAGAAAAATAGATGTGAGGATTATTAAAAGCCTAATAAAATTCATTTCAAAGCACTGCAGGGTAGGGTCAAGAGACCTGGGGAAGAGTCCAAAATGGAACACGTGTGACAGCTGAAATCAGCATCACTGCTGGCAGGTCCCATTGCTTTACTTTGATTGGCAGTCAGATCAAGAGTTGATCGCAATGTTTCAAGGCATTCAGCCTTCAGGGCTGCTTCTCCCAGTCTGAGAAGCCACTTTAGCAGCTCCTCTTGTCCCCTCTGGCCCAAAGATGTGAAAGCAAACACAAGCAAAATATGTGAGGAGGGAGAGCTTGAAGGGGAGGAGGAGGGGGAGGGGATGACCATGAAAGTGCACATGAAATCATGCATGGGAGAAAAACAGCCTGCACTTCTAAGTAGACAACTGTAAATACTATGTAATATATAATATAGCCAACTTTTATTGAGTATTTACTATGTGCCAAGTTCTTTCTGAACACTTTGCATATATAACTCAATCTCCACATCAGATCTCTGTAGTTTGTAGCTCCATCACCCCAGTTTACAGATAGGGAAACTGAGGCACATACTTCTCATTAAACAGCTAGTAAATGACAGACCTGGAAGAGAAATACATGTAGTCTGATTTCCAAGCCCATGAATGCTCCTCACTGTCTTATGGAGCCTCTCACCTACCCGATACCTGTGCTGCATGGCTATTGCTACCTCCTGTACGTTATAGAGAAACTGAGAAGCAGAAAGGATGTGTGACCATCCCACAAACCACGATGGAAGGAGAATCTGAGTGTCTAATACTGCATTATGTTTTTCTGCACCACTGGTCACATTTAACCAAATAATTTGATGAAAATACCCCTGGCACCACGTCCAGTTCAACAGGTATATTAACACCATCAATCAATAGAAAACAAAACATAAATGAAGATAATATTCCCTTTATATCCGTCAGATTGTTGTCTAATTACCATATTTTTCAGACCATAAGATGCACCTTTTCCCCCAAATTTGGGAGGAAAATGGGGGTGCATCTTATAGTCCGAATGTTCTGTTCACATTTACATTGGTGAAATATTATGTTATTTATGTTATTAAATATTTTACCACATTTTTTGCTTCAAAATTTTTTTTTCCTATCTTCCTCCTATAAAACCTAGGTGCATATTATGGTCCAAAAAATACAGTATTTTATAGATATCAGTGTCTGAAATTAAAACTAAAGCCACTCAAAGGCAGGAGCATATATTTCATTAGTGAACATCCTAGTATACTGACATGAAGTATGCTTAAAAATTCCTGGTCACATGAGTCGTTCAATGTCAGTCAATTCACTTTGTTGAACGTCTACTATTAAGCCCAGTGGGGGTGAAAGGTCACAAGAAAAAGAGAGTAATCCTAACTCCCATTTAATGACCAGCAGAATAAATTCAATACTTTCAAAACCAAGAATAAACACATCCTCCCCTTATTCCTTATGGAGAGAACTTGATTCTTTAGGGGTGACAGCGCCCAGTTAGAAACGCCCCCTCTCTGAGAATTCCTTATGGTTAGAGGTGGCCACGGGAGTCGGTGCTGGCTGATTACAAACGGAAACAAAAATCACAGGGTGGAGACTGCAGGAAACCAACGCCACCACTTTCCACCTGCCTTCCACCTGCGCGCCAATTCTAACCCCTTTTTCTTGCCTGGAGCACAAACACAATGCCTGGCAAGGGGCCAGGATGACAGGGAAGCATCAGGAGAGAGCCCAGGTCCTCAGCCACTTGCTCAGGCACCGGCACCCGCCCCTGGCTGCCCCGCCCAGACTCCTGGACACAGGAGAAAAACATCCCTCGCCTTCTCTCAGCCAAGGAAGCCAGACGGCTCATCCATGCAGCTGGATGTAACACTCACTGAGGGTCCCTGCTTCTTGGGTCGGTCCTGCCTCTCCCCAGGCTGGATTTGAGAAGCACGTGTCTTCTAATTCTGCCTCTCTGAGAGAAGGGAGATGAGAAAAAGAAAACAAAAAACTAAAAGAGATGCAATAAACCATTACTAATTGCACATTATGTAACTTTTACAGATTTGTTACTTTTGGACATTATTTAGAAGGAAAAGAGTTGATATGCTATAATATTTTTTCCTGCAATATCCTCCATCTGTTTATTTTTATACCCCATTTTGATGAAATCACTGTGCATGTTATTTACCTCTCACAGTTTCTTTAATATGAGGCTTTGAATGATCTCCCAGTAGACTTCTCCAGTCAATTTTAATTACTATTTCTTGCTCTAAAACTAAACCCTACCATGACATCAAGGATTTTATAGACCATATGGATATGAAACACTATGTAGTTTATTCTTGCAGTTGAAAGCTTTATCACTCCTAAATCACAGCTGTTCCACTAAAAAGTTTTCACACAACTTCTAAGGAGTTCGTTGAAATGACGTCTCTAGACGTATTGCTGAAGGAATCAACTTCTTTGAGATGTTCACATAGTATCCTAGGCACCACTTAGGTAGGCTTAGACTCATATAGTACAAGTAAAAATATTTAAATCAAGCTATTTCTAAAAAAACTTTATATATTTTTAACTTGACAGAAGTTAAGAAAGTTAGAAGGTTAAAGCGGTTTAAAAAAGCCTTACCAAGTTTCCATGTCAATATATCATCTGCTAAATCCGAAATCCGCAGTCACAGTTATTCGTATCTCTCAAGTGAAAACACCAGCTCACTTGTTTACTTGCTTCCTTAGCGAGGAAAGCAGAGTGGTTCGGGGTTAGCACTTATCAGGGTGGTGGACTTTTGTGCCCAAAACGTTAGCACTCTTGACCTGTTAGTGTGTGGGGCTCACTTTCAACTCGGTCATGGGAAAAACAAAAATGATCCAAAATAAACTTACTAAGTGAAGCACCAAACTCAGAAAAAGCTTGTCTGATATTTATTCAAGTTATATAAACTCATAAATAACTAGTCGATGAAGCTTCAGGTTGATGAATTGCTGTGAAGCATGGAAAATTTATTTTCGAGCACCATCTCTGGTTTGCAGACGCCTAAATTACATACATCTCTTAAATACAAATGACGATACCGGCCAGGTGGCTCCCAAAGCCCCCTCTCCTCTCCACTGTCATCATCTGGTTTCTTCTCAGCCTCTCCTCTCCCCTCCTCCTCCCCGGCTAACACCTGTACAGGACATAGTTTTGACCACTAAGGTGGTCAAAAAGTGCACATTTGTAGTTGTAAGTTAAACAAGTTCTGGGAGTGTAAGGTACAGCGTGATGACTATAGTTAACAGTACATCATTGTATGTGGGAAAGTTACTAAGAGAATACAAATTAAGAGTTCTCATCACAAGAAAAAGATTGTAACTCTGTGAGGTGATGGATGTCAGCTAAACTTTTAAGGCAATCATTGTACAATACAGACCTATATCAAACTATTATGTTGACATAGTAGTTTGAAACACCTGAAATAAGTTTGGCATTGGCATGACACAATGTTACATGCCAATTATATCCTAATAAAGCTGGGGGGGAAAGCAGACGTGCTTCCAAAAGAAAAATAAATAAATACGAGGACTAAGTAGGAACATACTTAGTAGGAGAAATGTGTAGTGAAAATAGAAAGATAAAAGCATACGCCCTGATAATCTACAGCTGTACAAACACGTCAGTGTGATAAGGACTGAAAAGGAATGTCCAAAAATGAGAGCATTTGGGTTGGAAAAAGGAGTAGCGCCTCTTTTTAAATATGCCATTATTACTGTTAAAAACTTGTAATATAATTTAAAATGTACTTTTAGTAAATTAAACCTTTCTTTCCCTTTCTTTTTTTTTCAAGACACATTTATTCGGCATCATGAGCAGACTTACATTTAGCAATCAAAAGCATGGATGCAAAAAAAAAATCTACATTAAAACCCTTTATTGGAATGCTTTACACTTTCCACAGAACAGAAACTAAAATAACCTGTTATACAATTAGTCACAAATGCAGTCCTCGACTTTTTTGCCCATTCACATGAGGATTATCTAAAACGTGTCTCTTTGTGGCAGCCAGGCCCTGCCACCACTGTGCTCGGCCGAGTTCACCTGTCTGTGGTAACCCGTAGCTTCCTGTCACTTCTCTGGCTCCCCTCTCCTACTGAGCTTTGTTTCCTGGCAGCAGTTAAAACCTTCTGCCCCTGCCACAGCTACCGCTGCTGCTGGAGCTGCCGCCGCCACCTTGGTTTCGTGGTTTGGCAAGGTATTGGCCTCCACCACCACGGAGCCAGAGCTTCTGCCTCCAAAGTTCCCTCGGGTGTCGTAACAGCCAAGATCAGTGTAGCTTCCAGCACCTCCAAGGTTGCTTCCATCATTACCAAATCCATTCTAGCCAACACCACTGCCACCATGTCCACCACTACCACATGCCCCTCAACTCCCGAAGTTTCCTCCATGATCAGCTGTCATTCCCAACAAAGCACCTTCACCAACACCTCTGAAGTTTCCAGAACCACTTCGGCCTCTTTTGCCGGATGAAGCACTAGCCATCTCTTGCTTAGATAGCACCTTCCTTACCCCGTAGCTGTGGCCATTCACAATACAGTATTTCTGAACGACAGTCTTGTCTACAGAGTCATGGTCATCGAAGGCTACAAAAGCCTCTCTTTTTGCCACTGTCAGTCAGTCATGGTTTTAGTCACTTGGATGTTCCCATATGTTCATAATACTGTCTTAGGTGATGTTCTTCAGTGTCTTCTTTAATACCACCAACAAAAATCTTTTTCACAGTGAAATGTGAGCCAGGTCTTTGAGAGCCTTCTCTTGAGACAGCAATCTTCAGTTCCACTGTCTTCCATCCACGTCGTGTGGCCTTGCACTCACAGCTGCGTCCACCTCCTCCGCAGTGGCGAACGGGACAATCCCAAAGCCTCTGGGTGGATCTCACACCGCACAGTCTGTGAGCGCTCTCCTTTGCTCACGACGGCTCCTCAGACTCCTATAAGTGTGTCCAAGCTCAAACCTCTGACAGAGAGCTTCCATGGCTGCTGGGCCCTTTAGGAGACTCAGACTTACGCCTGCAAATTGCGGGAGAGGAGACCACGAGGCTTACTCCGCAGGTCCACCAGCAGAAAGCGGATCTGTCTCAGTGAATATCAGGACCAACACACAGTGGAGACTCTTCAACAGTTCTTAAAATTCTTACTTAACTTTCCTCTTCCCATTTATTTTTAGTCATTGCCTTTCCCTACAAATCCCCAAGCTGAGTGCTCACTTCAGACATTGAGAAGAGTGGAGGAGGGGAAGAAGGAAAATTAACTCTTGTTGAGTTTAGTATAAAAACTGGGAGGTTAGTGGGGAAACGGGAGGAGGTGGGGGTTGGAGAGGGAAGGGGCAGGTATCTTAGCCTCAACCCCCCCCCAGCAGAGACAATGTTGCCTGCATCTTGTGTACAATGGCAGATAAACACATCCTCAAATCCTTCCCTCCAATCAAATCAGCACCTCTGTAAGGGAATTCTGGAGTCACTGATGGCTAAGTGTCTACTGTGTGGCAGGCCCCTTGGGACTGTGGCCTTTTCCTACAGTGGAACAGAAGAGAGAACCCGTGTCAAAAACAACCATTGTGGCAGTAAAGGAGGAAGTGAAAGTTCTCAGCAGATCAGTGAGGGAAGACTCTAAAGCTGGCCAAGGACCAAGAGTTATTCCAACTGAGAGATTTGGGCTTGCAGGCTTGCCCTCCACCCTGCATCTCCTGGCCCCAAATTCCCAGACCATCTATCCACCCATAGAAACACGTATCCCAGACTGTCCTGCCAGATTGGGACCCCACCCCCGCCAACGTGCACTGACTCAGAAATGTGAGAATCCTGGATCCCAAAACAAGGCAAGGCTGCCAGGGACAGGATCTGTTCCTGCTGTCTAAGTCAGAACAAACTTCCCCTGGGACCAGCTTCTCAACCCTGCTGATCTCTTTCCATTGGTCGGGCAGGTTGTGAAGTTATTGGGTCTCCATGAGCTGAGCAGACAAGCCCAGCTGAGGCCTTTAGGCAATGTGCTTAAATGTCTCATTCAGAAAATCCAGGCGAAGTGCCAAAGACGATTACAAATGAGTATTTGGAACCCAGCCGCTCCTAACTGGACCCTGTCTGGGTAGTCCACGTGAATGAGGAGTCGGGGGTCATGGCCCCCAGGCTTTGTGCAGAGAGTGTCTTGCATATTCTCTTTCCCAGATAAATGCATGCTTTAACAGAACTCAACTAGTTTTTGTTTTAATTCAGATTGTGAAAATAGATACATCAGACATTACAGATCTAGTTAAAGCCCTTCAAAACCCCTCCGTGATTTCATTACCTGTCCTCATGCTTCAGGGGTGACCAGTGTCCTAAATCTGTCGTTTCTCACCCCAGGCATGACTGCATACTTTCACTACATATGTGTGTGTCCGTCAGCAGCATCTAGTTTTGTTTGGCATATTTTCTAACTTTATGTAAATGTTATCTTGGACTTCCACTTTTACTCAGTTTTACCTCAACATTGTTTTCGATACGTATTCACATTAACATGGTACTAGTGAATTCTTTGGGGGAGGGGGAGTTTTGTGCAAGATTTCATTTTAAAAAATAGACAAGGCTGTTTTCGACATTTTCAAAGTTGTAAAACGTTTACCACAATTACCTGGGGTGCGGTTCTAAGCTGCTTTAGTGGAACAAATACAAAACGACCTTCCCTAGGCTAACAGGTGGTGGAAACCACGCCCCTCGCCCTGCTCCCCTGGCTCCTCCCGAAGGCTAGTGAGTTGTCTGCGTAGTGATCTGGGCAAAACCACTTTCCGAGCGCTTGTTCTCTCTCCTGTGACCCAAGGCATAGCAGAGCTACAGCCCCGGGCCCCATTCCCCCCCCCCCCCCCCCCCCCGCAGTGCTCTTGGCAAGGCAGAGCTCCCTTATCGCTTATTGATAGGCTGCTGCGCCTTAATACTGACTGTGATTGAGGCAGCCGACCGCGGGAAGGGACTCCAACACAGACCCAGCTGGAGCGGAAGGCCCTCTCATCCCCGACTGCTTGGCTTATTTTAGAAAACCAAGGGAAGGAAAAAGCTCGGATAAAAACCATAGGAAGTTGGAATCAACACAGCAGGAAATGGTGTGAACAACCCATACACCAGTCTCTCGTGCCTCCATACCCACAGTTAATAATGACAATAATAGCAATGATAATAAAAATAAAGGTACAGATGAAAAGTAGCATTTGGTAGTATTCTATTTCTGTTACTAGTCATTGTAGTATTTAATCGTGGTGTTCTATTACATAAAGCTATCATAACTTGTCCCTTGATTCTCCTGAGGTGTGGAAAGGCTGGGTGGTAGAGTGTCAACATTTTTAGCTCTAAAGAGAGCTCCGGTCCTGTCTAACAAAGTGGCTGAACCCACTTACACTCCTGCTAGCAGAGGTGGGGAGCTCCCGCTGTCTCACGTGCTCAGACACACTTGACATTGTCAGACTCTAATTTTTCCTCTTCTGATGGAGGTGATATGCCCAATCTCATTTTGGGTGTAATCTTTACTCACAGATTGAAAAAGTTTTTCTTTTTTGTATTTTGTTTTCAAAATGATCTTACGGGTCGATGGTTCTCTAAGTGTGGTCTGGGGACCCTGGAAGTTCCAAGACCCCTTCAGGCAGGCACTGAGGCCCCAGTCATTTCACGGGAGCACAAAGACATTCCCTGCCTGTTTAACTCTCATTCTTTCACGAGCGCACAGCGGCGTTTTTCCGTGGCTGCCTGACGTGACATTGCAACAGGCTGGATGGCCCTCCAGCTGCCTTCGGTTAAGCCCCGCACGAAGGAGATCTACGGAAAACATAGGCCAATGCCACTCTTCCATATACTTTTCTCTTAGAAAAAAGTGACTTTTTCTTATCTTATGGTGCAGTTGCCTTATTAGACATGCCTAAACTTCTCTTTAAAGTGAAGAACATCTATATTCTACCACCCAGCTACTCCACTCCTCAGGAGAATTAAGAAACAAATCATGCTATCTTTATACATTAGAATACTACAATTAGAAAATGTGTCAACATATAATGGGTTTTATTGTTCTGATATGAATTTAAAAATATTTTTAAATATTTCAGTGTTAATTTATACTGTGGTACACGTCACCATATGAACAGATAAACAAAAGTTCTCTGGGGTTCTCAACAATATTTCAGAGTATGAAGGGGCCTCCCGAACCAAAAAGTGTGACAGTCACTGACTGGTACAGGGCCTGCGCTGTGCTGTCCCTTCTCACGTCCTGCCATGGGCCGCTGTGCTCAGGGTCTGAGAGTCACTTTTCCTGTGACCCTCATGGTATGCCCGTAAAGCAGGGGCTGTGACTGGCCTCATCTGAGGGAGAGCACTAAGGCCAGCGTGCCTGAGGTCAGGCACTGGGATGGAGGTCCGGCCTTGCTGCCTCCAGGGGCTCCCCTGCCCTTCACCGTCCCTGCCACTGTCCTCCCCCTTTGCTTCCTCCAGCTTTCTTCTCTTCATCATCCTCTGAGTCAGCCGTCTTGAAACCATCTACTGATCTTTGAATCACCCTGTCTCCTTTATCCTTAAGATGATCTGAAATCTCTTCCCAAGGCTGCAGACCAGTGAGGGTCTTGGAGGCTGGCTTCCTGGAGCTGCAGCTACAGTAAACATGGCCAGGCTCCAGGCTTCCAGGCAGCAGAGCTAGGAGCCAAGAGAGATGCATGGGATAGAGGCCTGGAAACTGACCCTCCAAAGGGCAGAGCTGAAAGGGAAAGTACTTGCTAGACAGATTCTAGAAGGAAAGATTGCCAGGCCCAGGAATGCGTTTCTCTGCCTCAGGCCTATAGGTGGAGGAAAAGTGTTAAAACCAAATACCTACCTATTAATCATATCCATCTTTTAATCGCTATTACTCCCTGACTTTCTTCATTCAACAAATACAATGGTTTAATAAGGGGGTCGTGACGGTGCAATAGTAACAGCTAACATTTATGGGTGTGAAAGGACTCAGGTGCCCAGAAATGGGGCTGGGGTGTCCAGGAAGGACCCTGTAATCTGAGTTTGGACTTTACGTGGAATGTTTATGTAATCAAGGGAGTGAAATGCTCTGATTTGTTCTTTACAAAGACCCAGTGGATGCAGAGCGAAGAATGGATTGCAGGGGGCAGAAAAGAATGGAGCCTGGAATCAGCAGAGGATGAGAAGGGATGGATAGAATCAAGTGACAGGAGGTCAGGAAGCAAATACGCAAACGGCCTCCGGTATGCCTGGATTTAAGGCCACAGCCTCCTGACTACATTTCTCATTGCCAGGCTTTTCTCCCTTCCAAACAACCTGAGCATCGCCACCAGAATAACCTTCCTTCAACACCGCCCATCACGTCGAGGAGTCCCAGACAGATGACTGACTAAGTGCATTGTTGGCTCTAGAGCCAAACAGCCTGGATTCAGATCCTACCTCAGTGACTTCGCTGTGCCCAGTTTCTTCATCTAAAAAAGGAGATGACGAAAACAGTGTTGTCATTACAGGGTTGCTGTGGTCGGTGTATGTCAGAGGACTTACATTATTATCTGCATACGGTAATCCTTCAATAAAAAGTTAATTACTATTATGGCATTCCTCTACTCAGGAACCTGCAGTAGAAACCCTTCTATTTCCATTAGCTAGAATTCCAAGGCCTGCCCCTCCAGGTCCCTTATAATCTGGGCCTGCCACTCGGCTCAGCCTCATTTAATTCTATTCCTCCACATACGTCCCATAAATATACCAGATACGGCACCTTTGTGCCTTGGTCACACTGTTTCCCTCATTTCAAATGCCTTTCTTCCTCCCATCTACCCTCCCCAGTCCTTCTGTCCCTTAAATGCTCATCACCACTTCTAGAAAAATGACTCCAAATGCGGTGACTGGTGACCGTCCCCTGTATAATCATTTTCCCCCAAGCAGGACAGCATGTCATTCCTACCAGGAGGCTATCATCCCAAATCACTCACAAAGCCACTCAAGCTCATACCTGTCACTGCTATCTAAATGCTAAGCACTCACGAAGAAGGCCTAGAGCATAAACTTGTCTTTTCCACGCTTCGTGGAGCACTACGGATGCCCCAGAAGCCCATAAATAAAAAATAACTTTGGTACGAGTTAAGTTCTCATCAGGACTATCAGCTATGAAATATTTAAAGGCTCTCTTGGGTTATTACACCAAACCAGTGTTGTGTGTTAAAAAGAGATAGGAAAAATATATGAACCAATTGACCAAACTATATTTCAGAGGAAGCAAAGTCTTACCCCCAAGCAGGACTTCTGTGCTTCATGTCCCTTCGTTTTTACAGCTTTCTTCTAACCACAAAGCTTTATAATAATTAGCACTTGTATTGGACTACTTAAAACTCTCTTATGTGTTCAAACATGATAGCGTAATAACAAAACCCAAGTTTGCCTACAGTGAAGTTGTCCACACCTGTCAGTAACCAGAAATCTCCCTTGGTTGGGAAAATGTGTTTTGGAATTTGAAATTCAGAAACCAAATGATTTTCTATTTTAATTTTTAACAATTGCATTTTATACCAGTACATTGGAGGCACTTAATTTGCTTTTAGCTAGGGCCCCTCACTAGCTATAATACCTCTACAGATTGCATTCAGTTCAGTAGAGTGTTGAGACAGGAGAATTTCTCTCCATGTTCTCGGAGACGTTCGGAGAGGTTCAGAGCAGAAGAGTACATCAAACTGGCAACAAGCCCCAGACCTCGACAAGTGTTTACTTTTTACTGACTCACTTGTTCCACCTATACTTCCCAAGCCCCTGCTTTCCTCGACTGGGTAGCCCTGCCCCATCAGCAGCTGACAGACCATAGAAATCCAGCTTCAGGGGGCTGGGAAGAAGGTGGGGGTAGGGGAGCCCAGTATACTAGATGCATAGTTCCCCTACTCCACCATGGCAGCCCAATCTACATGGTTTGGTTTCTGGCTCTGTTTCCCACATTCTTCTTAACTTCCTAATATTTTCTCCCTGAGCCTATTTCCAAGTTCTGGAACTGAAAGTCTAGCATGCCTAGATGAAGCCCCATCATCCATGTCTTTCCCCCAGACCTGCCTCTTATTTCCTAGCCCCTAGCTGCTGTCTAATGTCCAGCTGTGAATGGACTGATCATCCAAAATTGCCTGATCATTAAGAGTCTCCTTGGGTACCTGTCAAAACTGCAGATTCCTAGGCCCTGACGCCAGTCTATTTGAATCAGAAATAGAGGGAAGGGGAGAGGGAAGCTTTCCAGATAGGGACACTGAGGTTTAGAGAGATAAAATTATAGGCTGAAATCCACACATATGAGTGTGAGCCTGGTGCAGAACCCAGATCTATCCAATCCCACCTTCTTTTGTGTAATTATTAGAAAACCAGAGGGAATAGGGCTGTATTTGCTGCGGCATTACCCCCTGTCTTCAATCCCAGCCTCCTATTCCACTTCTCAGTTTCTTCAAGAACATAATGCTAAGTCACAAACTCAAGTACCCATGACGGACAGAAGGGCACAGCAACTGGTTGGAGCGGGAGGCGTGGCATGAGCATGCAGCCTCCGTGGAAGGCAGGGATTCTGGAAAACGAAGGAGTCCTTCCCTGTCCAAGCTACTCAGCTACTGCTGCTGCTCAGCTCCCCCCAGCTCTTTCCCATAAGAATGTGGCCCCAGCTTCATGGAAAGATCTAGATTTTCAGGTGAAATCTCAAAATGTCACACCAGTGATCACATTATGCTCTATGGCACCGCATCTTAGAGACTCGAGAGAGGAAATCTGTGGCTGGCCTCGAAGAAGCAAGTTGTTACGGTGTGAACTGCCTATGTAGAAGGCCACGTGGCGGGAAACTGCACGTGGCCTCTGGGAGCTGAGAGCTTCAGTCCTATAACCACAAGGAAGGAGCTCAACCCTGCCAACAACCATGTGAGCTTGGAAGAAGATTCCAAGTTCCAGAAAGGAATGCAGCCCAGCAGCACTTCAATGGCAGCTTCCTAAGACCTTGAGCAGAGGACCCATCTAAGCCATGCCCAGACTCCTGAACTATAGATACTGTGAGATAATAAATGTGCGTTGTTTTAAGCTTCGAAGGTTGTGGTAATTGCTTATACAGCAGCAGAAAATCAATACGTCCTCCTAGGCCTGCACTTCTCAGAGAGTGCTTCGAACTGCAGAGGTTCTTCCCTCCCTCCATCTGCCAGCAACATGCTCATCTCTAACTGCCCTGACCTCAGCTGGCTGAAGAGAGAAATTAATTTGGCGATCTGATTTACTATTTATGATTTACCTACCCCTACCAGGGAGTCTTTGCATTTTCTAAAAGAGGACTTGGAGAGGTATTGGCTAAATCAAATGTATTATTGATCCAAAATGATGGAATTTCAGAAAATCATGCAGAAAAAGAGAAGTAACTTGGTGCCTGGAGATTGTCCTACTCGGTCTCAAGTCACTCCTTAGGTCCTTCCCCGGGAATAAGTTCGGCCCACTAACACACTCTAAACAGTGGGCCCCGGAGCTGGGGGCTGCGTTGCCACCAGCGAAGAAGACTTACTGAGGCAAACTTCCACTTCCTTCTCTGAAAAATAGGGACAAGACCTCCCCTACCTGCCTCAAAAAAACAGTTTTGAGGATCTTGCTAGTGGATGGATGTGTGGGAGGTGATAGCACATACAGTACCTTGGTCTCTGCCTTCGCTTACTGGCACAAGGCTCCCGACACCCTTGTAATCTCCTGGGTGACAGGGGTGTCTTTTGTTCTAATGAGGAAACTCTGGGTGGGCCCTTGGAGGGGGGCTGGTCGCCAAAGACCAAGCTGTGATTAGAAGCTTGGAATTTTCAGTCCTGACCCCTAATCTCTTGAGAAGAGAGATGGACTGGAAATGGAGTTAATATTTGATCCTGCCTATGGGATGAAGCCTCCTTAAAAATCCCAGTAAGTATGGGGTTCAGAGAGCCTCCAGGTTGGTGACGGTGAACACATCCATGTACCGGGAGTGAGGCACCCCAACTTCTGTGCTTGGGACCCTGCCAGACCTCCCCCTGTGTGTCTCTTCATCAGGCTCCTTATCGGTACCCTTTATCACATCCTTTAATACACTGGTAAACGTGTTTCCTCTAGTCTGTGAGACACTCTAGCAAGTTAATTGAACTGAAGGAAGGGGTGGTGGGAACCTCCAATGTGTAGCCAAGTCAGACAGAAGTTGTGGGGAGCCTGGGGACCCACTACTTGTGAAGTGGGGGTGGTCTCATGGGACTGAGCCTTTACCCTGTGGGAGCTGACACTTTCTTCAGGCAGATAGTGTTGGAACTGAGCTGAAGTAGTGAGCCTTTTCCCCTTGGTGGGGAGGGCCCACATTCCAGTGACCAGAGGTGTCAGAGGTGGTGAATGTGACAGTCTTGTGAGAGTAAAGGAGAGACACAAGGAGGAAAAGACAGGTTTTCTACTCGATGCGAAGGCACTCTGTCAGCAAAAAAATGTGTGTTTGCAACAGTAGATTGAAGTGACGAAGCCATCACAGGTCATGTGAGCCAGGAAGAGGCCGGCGCACACGTTCGGGCTTTATCCCCGCAGCTTCGGTGCTGACCTTGCCCGTGTCTGTTGTCAGGCTTCCATGTCTTGCCACCTCCCTGTTTCAGCCAGAGGCTGACATTCACTTCTCCCAGCTTCCATGCAGCTGCCAAAGGCCAGGCAGGGACTGAGACGGCGCCCCTCTCGTGTCCCCGTGTGTGACTGACAGGGGAGGAAGAGGCCTCCAGGAAGGTCACACACACGTGGGGAGTCCCCCCAGCGCCAGGCCAAAAATAGCCCCATCAAACTGCCCCGGCTGCCCCTTGTGGGGCTGAGAGCACTGAGTCCTTCAAACCCAAGCACTCAAGTCCCTGAGAGTTCTAGAACTCTCTCTCACCCAGCGTGGCTCCAGTGTGTCCAAACCCTTATTTCAAATGGCAGGAGTGAGCAACCGCTTTCTTCTACTGTCTGTATGGCTTAGCAGAAGTGTCCAAACTTTTGGTGTCTCTGCGCCACACTGGAAGAAGAAGAGTTATTTTGGGCCACACTAACTATATTGTGATATATAATCACACAAAAAAAATCTCATAATGTTTTAAGTAAATTTACAATTTGGGGTTGGGCCACATTCATAGTCTTCCAGGGCTGCATGCGGCCTGTGGACACACCTAGAGAGTGAAATCTACATTAGGCAAGAAGTTTTATTGGATTTAAATGGACAAGAAAAAGACTAAGAAAAAAAGGAAGAGGATGACTTATCCTCTTTATAGTTGAACAAACATAAAAGCACATAAGAAATAATGGCTTCCCATTTTAAAGCCCGAGGAAGTTAAGGATCACATGACTGATGGGAAGACTGGGGGAAAAAAACACCTTATTCTCCAATTAAACTAAATTATTTTATTATAAAATGTAATAATAATAGTAACAGTAAAACGGTCATAATACTACTAAACATGCTATTGAGTCTATCACGTGCCTGACGGTATACTAAATGTTTCCCATGCATTCTCCCACTCACTGCTCACAACAACCCCACAGGAAAGGTACCATCAGCTGTTCCGATTTAACAGGTGAAGAAACCAAGCCTTGGTCAAGTTAAGTGATTTGTACAAGGTCACGCAACTGGCAGATGATAGAGCTGGCTCATGAAGACAGGTATGTCTGCCTCCCAAACCAGTACGCCATCTTGCTCCCTGAAAATGGAATGCACCACGGTGCCCTGATTCCCCAGCAGAGCCAAGGATGCTGACCACAAACCTGCCCCCCTACAAGCTCAAGGTACTCCCTACTCCCACCCCTATTCTTCCAAGAGCCTCAGCAAATATGCCTGAAGAAGGGGTGCCCTCCCTAGCTCCCCAAATCTCCCAATAATAAGCACTGCTCAATAACTGTTAGTATTAACACTAGCATCAACATCACTGGTGCTTTTTCTTCTCTGGAAATAAAATATTAATAAATATACTTAAGTCCTAAAAGAGTCCATGTGCTTTAACATTTTCAGAAAGTGATTTTTTTTAATTGGATACAATGTAGATAAGTCAATTTCCCCTGCAGCTTGGTGCCAAACAAACAAACGGATACAGCCTTAGAATCCAAGGAAGAAGTTGTTGGTTTTGCCTGGAACAATTTCCATGGTGGCCAGGATTTGACCCTAAAGCAATACCATCTTATATTATTGAGTTATTTCACAAGACTTGATTGGATTTTGATTGTTTGGAATCTTCTTTAAAGACCTCAAATTAGTAAGCAATAGAAAATGTGGATCTAATAAGTTCACAATAGCTTGACCAAATGTTTGCAAGCTGAAATTAATATTCAGTGCCCTGGGAGAATGTAAAATTTAGGCAGAAATGAGCATGAAAGCAATAACTGGAGCAGTGGGACCCTCTGTGAGGCAGGCTAGATAATCATTTAGATGGGCCTGTGGATGCCTAAGAGTCGGTGCGAGCTTTGATGCTGCGTTCTCGGAGCTGCTCTTCCACGAAAAAGACCTCGTCCTTCATCCTTGTGTTGTGGGAGTTTCATGGAATACAGTTGGAAGTATCCTGATTATAAGGAAGGAAAGGAGGAAGGAAGCAAAGGAATAAGGATCAGAAGGAAGAAAGGAGAAAAAAATGGGAAAACCAAAAATATGGACTTTGAGTAAATCCACCATGGCCAAGTAAAATCTGTATAACAGCAACAGAAAGATTTTCGAGTTTTCACCCTATGAAGTCTAGATATGAAAAATACAAAACAAACATATTAGATCGCATATTAGAATTCTTGGTATAAGAAGTCGACCTATAGTTCAGAAAATAGTCATAGCAATATTTAAGGCCACGGGAAGGAGCGGAAGAGCGTAGCAACAGAGAATATTATTTTGGGTGATGTTTTTGCGGCATACTAAACTAAATAGCAGTTTTCCAATGATCAGGTTTTATAATAATAGCTATCATCTATTGAGGGCCTTGTGTACCCATCTCTGTGCTAAACACTATTTGTAACAGTCCATTGGATTTCGCCTTCCCAACAAGTCCGCCAGGTAACTCTAAGTACCCCCATTCGCACATAAGACAACTGAGAATGAGAGAAGGTAAGCTGCACAAAGACACATGGGTGGTAAGAGGCAGACTGCCCATCGGGGTCAGCTCCGCATAACTGGACGACTTCCAACCTGTTCGGACACGAGCAGCGTCCCCAACAGCAAGAACCATTTTTAATCCCCACCACAACCCTTGAGGTGTTAATAACCATTACTCCCAATTTACAGAAGGGGAAACTGAGGCTCTGAGAGGCTAAATAATGCCCAAGGTCACCTAGGGAGTAGGTGGTGAAGCTGAGATATGAACTCAAAACAAGCTGACTCCATATATTAAACCACTGCATGCTTCGGTATTCTGCACATGTCAGAAATATGACTAACTTTAAAACACTCCTGTACAAATTAATACAGAACTCCTGCTTCAAGAAATATTAAGAAATGGCTTGCTCTACTGCACCCTGAACATGGGGATTATCATCAAAATTGGGTCAAATTCAGCGATGGGTATTTTAATGCAGAGTGCTTCTTGGTCGTGTGTTATTTTCATTTTCTCATTGTGATAGAAATATGCTGTAATGAATTACTGTGGTAACTAACAATAGTCTATTGGAGTTAGAAAGATGGCCTTACTATCTCCCTAACGCTACAGTGACTTAAGAGAAATATTCTGAACCGAAAACACAGTTCTGGAAGTCAGAAGTTCGACGTGGGTTTCACTGGGCTAATCAAGGCGTGAGCAAGACTATACTCCCTTCTGAGGCTCTCAGAGAATTCCTCTTCTTGCCTTTTCCAACGTCTGCAGGCTGCCATATCCCTTAGTTTGTGACTGCTTCTCATCTTCAAAGCCATCAACGGTAGATCTTTCTTACTATGCCATTTCTCTAACTTTTCCAGTTAGAAACTACAAAAAAGTTCCTAACTTTTTTGCCTCTGCCACCCTTATGATTATAGTTAGCCAACTGGATAATCCAAGATAATCTCATTTTTTAAAGAGATTTTTAAAATTTCTTTTTAGAAGTGGGGGTGAGGGAGGAGGGAAGGGAAGAAGGAAAACATATGATGCACAAGAGAAACATCTATTGGTTGCCTTACACATGCCCCCAACCAGGGACCTGGCTTGCAACCCAGGCATGTGCCCTGACCAGGAGGAATCAAACCAGCAACCTTTCAGTTTGCGGGGTGATGCCCAACCAGTCAAGGCAATAATCTCCTTATTTTAATAGCCACTGCGTAACTTTAGTTCCCCCTGCCGTGTGACATAACATATTCACAGGTTCTGAGGATTAAGACACACACATCTTGCACTGGCTGGTGTAGCTCAGTGAATCGAGTGCAGGCTAGGAATCAGGGGACCCCGGTTCGATTCCCAGTCAGGGCACATGCCTGGGTTGCAGGCCAGGTCCCCAGTGAGGGCCATGTGAGAGGCAACCATACATTGCTGTTTCTCTCCCTCTCTTTCTCCTTCCCTTCCCCTCTCTCTAAAAATAAATAAATGAAATCTTAAAAAAAAAAAGACACACACATCTTGGGGGGGCCATTATTCTGTCTACCACAGCATGTAAATTCACAGAAGGAATAGAGGCAGAAATAACAATGAATGCACAAAATGGAGTGGTAATATTAATAATAGTAATAACATCAGAGATTACAAGTGTTAGCACGTTAGTCTATAAGATTCTGAACAAAGCAAAAAACAATTCTCTATTCAATGCCA
>PVJI01027038.1:0-18178 GCA_004026765.1 Micronycteris hirsuta
AAAAAAAAAAAAAAAAAGCAAAGGTAAACGACCCAAATGGCCATCCCGAGTGGAACGGGTGAGTAAATTGGGTATGTTCATATAATGGGATACTATATAGCAATGAGAATAAAAGAACCACAGCTACCACATCAACATGGATGAACCTTAAAATGCACAATATTGAGTGAAAGAAGGAATCAGAAAAGAATACATATAGTATTATTCTAGAATCAAAAATTGGACCTGAAATATCAGTATATATATATAGCTGATAACCCCAAAAAAGAAAAGCAAGGAAGTGATTGTCACAAAGATCAGGACAGTGTTTACCCCAAGGGGAAGAGAAGGTCATGTGACTGGGGAGGGACTCATGGGATATCCAGGATACTCCAAGTATCCTATTTCTTGATCTGGTTGCTTGCTGCATGGGTGTTTACTTTACAACTATTTGTTAAACAGTGCATTTGTATTCTACGCATTTGCCTGAATATGTGCTGTACTTCACAAAGAAAAAAATTTAAGATAAAGAGACTACTAAAGTAGTAATATAGAGGGACCTAAATCTGTACATTTTTAGAATTCTAACTACAATGACTTATTCAAAGCCAACATGAATTCTTTCAGTTCTGTCTTTTCTTCCTTCCATCCAGAACTCTTTGCCGTTGCCACCTCCCTCTCAGATAGCTCTTTAATTCCACTCAACTCTCCCTTACCCCAACCCCACCCACAGCAGAGTCTCACACGTTGGATCCTCTCTTGGTTTCTGACACAATGAGATGTCACCCCTTGGTATGGCAATTGGGGAACATAGGAAGCCACCACACTGTCTCACAGCAGTACTGCGGAAGAGGCTCCGTAGTGAGAATGGCCTCTCACCCAACTTACAGTATTGACAATGTAGCCCTGCCCCCTCCCGACCCCACCCCCACTTCTTTGAAGAATGAGGGATTTACAGGACTGCTTAGTTCTTTCAGAATGAAGGGGCCAAGCTCCTCCTTGTAGCTAACATCCCATACAGGCCAACACCCCATTTAACATGAGGAGAATTAGTACCATGCTGTACTTCCTGTCACCTGTTCTAGGACATTCTACAACAGTCTCAACCCTCATTACAAAGATCCCTGCCTCAAAGAACAATTTGAAGAACCAAGCCCTATAAGACAATCTTTTTCTTAGTCTCCTGGGAATCACCTTTGCTAGCAGAGTTCAAGCTTTTCCCCAACTAGGCCCACCAGAGTCTACAAGAAGCAGTAGTATGGTGAGAATCATGTCAAAAAAGCTCATACCTGTTACAAACTTAGTTTCCTTTCAGTGTAACAGGATTCCATCCTGGTACCCAGGATTTGGGAGTCTTCAGTAAGCTTCGGGGCTGCGTGAACCATTACACTGTCTCCTGAGATTGCTTCACAAAAGGATGCATTTGCCAAAGATGATCAGATAGTCTGTACAAAGCATACATGTGAGCTCTAGCTTGAATTTATTCTATTTCCCTGGATTTGATATCATCACCTTTGATCTTAATTTCAGTTTTCTGTGGTAACCATGGTTTCAGAATCCTCCTTTCAATTACTGTGAGCAGTTACATAAAGGAGATGCTGGGTTTAATCTCTTAAGATCCATCTGAAATTTCTGCACTGGTCTGAGTGGCAATTCACTTAAAAAATGAACATCAGATCTTGCTTTCCTAGGCAGACAGTGCATGTCAGCCGAGCAGTTTCCATTTTAGACTAGTCATATTGGCAAAGGGCTCAGGCCTAAACAGCCTTTGTCCCAATCTGGAAACATCTCTTCTTACTCCAGTTACTGCCTTTCCTTGGCCTCCCAGCCTCAGGGAGTTTTAACACTGCATTTGTCAAGAAAATGTACTTTCCAGGCCTGCCTCTTTAACTGTCTATCTTCCGGCTTTCCAGAGTCTTTTAGGTCAAGCACATAATTCAGACCATGACCACCTTAACTTCTGAAGAGCTAGGTCCTCCAATCATTCTGTATTTCCCCTCCAACAGGTTCCCCTTCTCCCTCCTCCACTATCCCCTCAGTCAAACTCTTCAAGACTCAGCCCAAGCTCCATTGCACCCTGGCCATCCCAACCCACAAGGGCTTCCCACTGCCCTGAAGCTGGGAGTTCCCTGTCTCCACTTTTCTGAGCACTTCATTCCAGTGTCGCTTTGTATTGCTGTTTATCTCTTCTTAAATTGAGCTGGTTTGCCAGTCCTGGTTATCACTTCCCTGAGAGTGGAACCCTACACAAAACTCTGTGTGCACAATGATGCCTGTACTGTACTGGGCGTTCAGCATTGGTGTGTTGAGTAAAGGCTCAGGTTTTTTTAAATTAGCCCTTAATCTTCATTCAGCTCACATGGGCCTCCCCTTTTTCTCTTCACCTGATTCATCTTCTCTAACCACTGCCTTGACCTGCCCAAGCCCAAATTAGAGAGCTCTGCTTTCTTGTTCCCGGGAAGTTTTCTTAGTAAATGCCACCTTCTTTTGACAACTTTACAACACAATCTTTGAAATTCATCCTTTTCCCAACATTTAGCAATAAATATTTGCTTGTGTTCAGGTCAGTAGTATAACTCTTACTTTTCTATCTCTCTCTCTATTAGACTAGGAGAATCCTGAGGACAAAAACTGTGCCTATGATTTATTACTTAACCCTCAGGGCTGCACATCCAGGGGAACTCAGAGGCCTTTCCTGATTCGCTAATTGACAGCTGTACGTACAGATTCACAGGAGCCTTCTCCCTCAGACAATACCGTTTGTCTCATTCTAATCTCAGTGAACCTCCTTAGTCATACCATTACACCCTCTTGCTCCAAACAGTCCCTCCGTCACATCACATCATCAACTGTCCCTTGAAATCCTCCCACTGCTGGCTCATCAATGGTAGTATAGTCTTTGGTTAAAACATTATTCTACATTAAATGGAGGCTTATGGTCAAGATGGAGGCGTAGGTGGATGTGCTCCACCTCCTTGCACAGCCATAAGAAGGAAACAACTAACTTAACACCCAGAACTGTACAGAAGTCGGACGACCAAGGATTTAAAGAAGCTATATTCATCCATATGGGTAGGAGGGGTGGAGACAGAGAGTCCAGGAGGAAAGGATCCAGTGTGGTGGGGGTGAGCAGGGGGACAGTGAGGTGGTGACCAGAGGAACAGGTGGTCCCACATTCATGTGTGGTGGATAAAGATCAGAGAGACACCTTGTGATTCAGCAATCCTAGACCCTGGCCAGACAGCAGCCTAGGGTTCCAACACTGGGAAAATAAAGCCTCATATTTCTGGCTGTAAACCCAGTGGGGGCTGAGGCAGCAGAAGAAACTGCCGGTTTCTCAGGAGAGCCAACATATGCAAACCCACCCAATCTGGGAACCAAAGCCAAGGCAGCAGCTGGAGGGGTCCCAGTCACATACAAGAAGTGGGTAAAGTGACTGGAAAAGGGACTAGTGACAGGCAAGCCCCCAGAGGTCAGCCATCAGCAGCATTGGTCCCTCTTCAACCCCTCCCCCCCACAGAGCCACAAAGCAGTGAAGCACGTTGCCCTGCCCTGGCCAACACCCACGGCTCTGCCCCATACAACTTAGCAGGTGTGCTAAGACAGAAATCAAAGTGGCTCTAACTAGACACAGGAAGGCTGCCAAATGAGGAGAAAAGAAATATGGCCCAAATGAAGGAACAGAACACAACCCCCAAAAAACAACTAGGCGATGAGGATATAGCCAACATATCAGACACAGTTCAAAACACTTGTGGTCAGAATGCTTAAAGATGGAGGCGTAGGTAGACACGCTTCACCTCAAAGATCTCAACAAATATGGAAAATGCATAAGGGAAGAACTGAAGGCTATACTGAAGGAAATAAAGAAAAATCCACAGGTAACCAAAAGTGAAGGGAAGGAAACTGGTCCTCAGATCAAGGTTTTGGAACATTAGGAAGAAATAAACCATCAAGCAGAACAAAATGGAGAAACAAGAATTCAAAAAAAAATGAGGAGAGCTTAAGAAGACTCTGGGACATCTCCAAAAAGGCCAACATTCAAATCATATGAATGCCAGAAGGAGAAGAGGAAGAGCAAGAAATTGAAGACTTATTTGAAAAAATAAGGAAAGAGAACTTCCCTAATTTGGTGAAGGAAATAGATGTACAAGTCCAGGAAGCATAGAGAGTCCCAAACAAGTTGGACCCAAGGAGGTCCACACCAAGACACATCAAAATTAAAATGCCAAAGGTTAAAGAAAAAAGAGAATCTTAAAAGCAGCAAGAGAAAGGCAGAGAGTTACCTACAAAGGAGTTCCTATAAGACTATCAGCTGATTTCTCAAAAGAAACTTTGCAGGCAAGAAGAGACTTGCAGGAACTATACAAAATGATGAAAAGCAAGGACCAAACACCAAGATTACTCTATCTAACAAAGCTATCATTTAGAATTAAAGGACAGATAATGTGCTTCCCAGACAGGGTAAAGCTAAAGGAGTTTATTATCACCAAGCCCTTATTATATGAAATGTTAAATAGTCTTATTTAAGAAAAAGAAGATCAAACGTATGAACATTAAAATGACAACCAACTCACAACTATCAACAACTGAATCTAAAAACAAAAATAAAAACAAACTAAGCAAACAACTAGAACAGGAATAGAATCATAGGTATGGAGATCATTGGAGGGTTTTCAGTGGGGAGGGAGAAGGGGAAGATTGGGGGATCAAGAAGCATAAATCTGTAGGTACAGAATAGACAGGGGAATGTTTAGAATAGTATAGGAAATGGAGAAGCCAAAGAACCTATATGCACAAACCTTGGACATAAACTAAGGGGCGGATCGCTGGAGGGAAGAGGGTGCTCGGTAGAGGGGGACAAAGGGGGAAAATTGGGACAACTGCAATAGCATAATCAATAAAATATACTTAAAAAAACATTATTCCAAGTACCAAGCACTAGACACATGATGGCTATTTAAATTTAAATTAATGACAATTAAAAACAATTTATTTTCTCAGTCACACTAGCTACATTTCACAATAGCCATATGTGGCTACAATATTGAACAGTGCAGATACAGAATATTTTCAACATCGCAGACAGTTCTATTGGACAGTGCACTTAGAGCAAGCAAGAGAAGTAATGAGACAACAGGAGAAAGAAGGGTTTATTGACCCAACAGGGGTCATCTAGTTCATTTCAGAGTTCTTAGAGACCTGTGTGTCTAAACTCCTCTGAGGAATACGGTAGTTCATTTTCCCATTCTGTTTTATTTTCTATCTATTTCAAGGAGAGTCTTTTCATAATCCTCAGGGTAGCCTATTGAACCTGTCACAATCAACATGGCCAGAAAGTTCTCCCTGAAGTCTAATCTTTTTTTTTACTTTATTGTTATTCAATTACAGTTGTCTGCAAACTCTCCCCTCCCCTCCCCCTCCAATCCCACCTCCCTTCCCTGCCTCCCTCTCCACCCTTGGTTCTGTCCATGTGTCCTCTATAGTGGTTCCTGAAGACCCTTCTCCCCATTGTCCCCTCCCCCATCCCCCCTGGCTATTGTTAATTGTTCTTAATTTCAATGTCTCTGGTTAAGCTTTGCTTGCTTTTGCTTTTGTTGATTATGTTCCAGTTAAAGGTGAGATCATATGGTATTTGTCCCTCACCGCCTGACTTACTTCACTTAGCATAATGCTCTCCAGTTCCATCCACGCTGTTGCAAAGACATGAACAGATGCTTCTCGAAAGAGGACATACAGAGGGCCCAGAGACATATGAAAAGATGCTCAACATCATTAGCCATCAGAGAGATGCAAATTAAAACCACGATGAGATACCACCTCACACCAGTCAGAATGGCCATCATAAACAAAGCAACAGATAACTGCTGGAGGAGATGTAGAGAAAAGGGAACCCTAGTGCACTGTTGGTGGGAATGCAGACTGGTGCAGCCACTGTGGAAAACAGTATGGAACTTCCTCAGAAAAATGAAAATGGAACTGCCTTTTGACCCAGCAATTCCACTACTGGGATTATACCCTAAGAACCCTGAAACACCAATTCAAAAGAACCTATGCACTCCAATGTTCATAGCAGCACAATTCACAATAGCCAAGTGCTGGAAACAACCTAAATGCCCATCTACACATGAGTGAATCAAGAAACTATGGTACATTTACACAATGGAATTCTATGCAGCAGAGAGGAAGAAGGGGCTTATACCCTTTGCAATAGCATGGATGGAACTGAAGTCTAATCTTGTTTGTGGAATCCCTTGCCTGCCTAAGGCATCTGACCTGGGCAACCCAATATGTGTGCATCTTTAAATATCTATTTTCTTCATTTTGTTAACACCATTCAGTGCATTTTCAGTTTTATGCTTTACTCTACTGAGAGTCTTTTGTACTACTTGATCCTGTGGTGAGCATGTCATTATAGACCTAAGTTTATAAGTAAAATAATTAGTAATCTAAATTTCAGATACTCATAAGCATTTGGAGAGCAAAAAATGGAGCAAAGCCAGAAAAACAGACAAGATGTTTTCACCTTTCCCTAAAATGTGGTTATTTATATGGGTTGGGTTTGGGAATTTGTCATTTTATCTCTCTCTCTCTCCTCAAACCCCCAACTCAAATGCTTACGCTTCTTACTCTTTTTAATCTCTGGTAATGCCATCACTGACATTGATTCTCTTCTCTCATCATACATCTGCTACATAGAAGAAACTGCCTATATAATTCATAGTTACATAGAACTTTTTGAGAAAATGTATCACGGCCTCCTGTTGGTGTTTTTTGTTTTTTTTTTTTTAAGATTTATTTTATTTATTATTTTTTTTTTAGAGAGAGGAGAAGGGAGGGAGAAACAGCAATGTATGGTTGCCTCTCACATGGCCCTCACTGGGGACCTGGCCTGCAACCCAGGCATGTGCCCCGACTGGGAATCGACCGAGACCTTTTGGTTCCCAGCCCACGCTCAATCCACCGAACTACACCAGCCAGGCCTGTTGGTGTTTGTAATGTTTCTTTTACATGCTTTCAAGCACTAGGCAAAGCCTCAAACCATTCCAAGCATTACTGAAGAAATTTAATATCAGCTTAATTTGATCCCTGTAAAAGCAACTGAAAATTTTTCATCTTGATCCTGCTAAGAAAGTAGTAAATCACATAAATGATAGGAAATGTGCTTGCATTTCTAATAATAATTCCAAAACAGATGGTTCCTATTTGCAACCATCACAATTAATATACCACTAGAAATCCACCATGGCTCACCACAATTCAGTCTTATGCAAACATCTTCTGCTGCCCTTTATCTGTGTCTAAAGAATATATTCCTCTTGTCCATTTGGATCTTGGCTGGGGTGGGGGGGAACTCCTGCTCTCTCAAATATTTACATTTAGCCTTGCACGGAGCCTCCATGTGATTACACACACACACACACACACACAAAAAACTCTAACCCTCACTCCTGAATGATTTCTTAATATCCCAGCAGGAAAATGTTTTGCAGTGGGAAACCTGTGCCCTTTTTTCTCCTCTCATTAAAAGCAGCAGTTGTATTACTTCTATAATATAAAGTATATGTCCTTCAGTACTAATACCTCATGTCATTGCAGCCAAAGGAATTTACTTTAAATACTGTTCATAAGGAAGCTGTCTGCTCAAAAGTAATCATGACCATTCGGTATTTCAGTTGTTTCATATCAGAGCCCATTGATATTTGCATACATTAATGAGGATTCCACACCATCTTTAACAAATCCACCACTGCAGACTGTATTTTCGAAGGCACATGGGTAACTTGGCAAGGAACAGTAAGTTTTAAAAATTACAGAGACAAACATGGCTATAGAGAAGCTTCAGCTGCCACTGCACTCCCCACTGTCACCAGGCCTCTGATGCAAGGGGAACTAGGATCAAAGCAATGTACCGAAGAAGCTGATTGTGACTTTTTTAATGAGAGAGAAAGCTCTATCTCTGCTCTATTGTTTCATGTGTTTAGCAACTTGGGCTCCATATTTGTATTATTGCAGAATTTTCTCCAGGAAAATTGGGCTCATCGGGACATTTACACCTTCTCACTCATACGCATCTGGACATGTTATATCTGAAAATTGGAAAATGCAAGTGCATTCACAGACCATGCAAAAAATGAGAGCGGGAAACGCCAAGCTCATTTATCATTCTTGGGGGAAAATTGTAGAGATGGCTCCTGCAAGAGAAGCAAATGAATGAAAAGGTGAGCCGAGTGCTAATAAAGTACCACAGACCCAGATGAAAGTGTCAGGGCTTCTTCTCAGCATCTGAGCAGCTGAAATGCTTCTCTGGTTTTTGATTAGGAAAAGGAAGTTACTTAAAGAGATGTGAGCTGCATGCCCATGATACATTCTTAGAAGCCAACCACACCATGTCAAACCAGTAACAGAGATGATGCTGGCAGGCATTGCACACCAGGCTGAAGCCCTTAGCAAAATCAGGAGACAGATCAATTGGTGTTTCCAGGGGTCTTTCTCAGGGCTCCCAAGCAGTCCACCTCATGCCCAGCTTTCTTCAGTTTACCAGCAGGACACATGTAGAACCCGTAACACCAGTGTCCTCCCATTATCACACAGAACCCATTTCTCCCTTCAGTCAGCAGCTCTCCTCACTCTCATCATTCTGACCCTCACTGTCTCAGTGAGTACCAACATGGGGAGACACATCACCTCTTCACTAGGCAGACACCTCTATGCTATGCTAAGAGGGAAATGCCTGTCATTCCTTTGCAATGATCCCACTACCAAGGAAAGCAAACAAAGTTAAATTCTCAATCAGTTTGTCCTGACATTGATTTTAAATATTTCACGACCTGAAGCCTAGAGAGACTCCCCGAAGTTTCCCCACTTAAACTTGGACTGCATTTTTCCCTTCCCCTAGGAACTTCAAACACCTCCCAGGTGCCTTCTTCTCAACATTTTCATTGCCTTGACTGTGTCTTTTGCTGTGCAGTTTTTATTTATTTATTTTATTTCTGTTTATTTATTTTTGCTTTTGTTACTTGTGCTTTTGGTGTCATATCCAAAAAAATTATTGCCAAGACCAATATAAAGGAGATATTTCCCTGTGTTTTCTTCTAGGAGTTTTATAGTTTCACATCTTATGTTTCAGCCTTTGATCCATTTCAAGCTAATTTTTGTGAGTGGTGTAAAATAGGGGTCCAATTTCATTCTTCTGCATGTGATTATCCAACTTTCCCAGCACCATTTATTAAGGAGAGTATATTTTCCCCATTCGGTATTCTTGACTTTCTTGTCAAATATTAGTTGACCATATATGGAAGGGTTTATTTCTGGACTTTCAATTCTGTATCATTAGTCTATATGTCTGTTTTATTTTTATGCCAGTGCCATACTGTTTTGACTACTATGACATTGTAATATAGTTTGAAATCAGGAAGTGTGACGTCTCCACCTTTGTTCTTTCTCAGGATTGCTTGGCTATCCAGGGTCTTTCGTGGTTCCATACAAATATTAGGATTTTTTCTATTTCTGTGAAAAAAAAAGTCACTGGAATTTTAATAAGTCACTGGAATTAAATCTGTAGATGGTTTGGGGTAGTGTGGATACTTTAACAATATTAATTCTTGGTATCTATGAACATGGGAGATATTTCCATTTGTATTTTCTTCAATTTCTTTCATCAAAGTTTCATAGTTTTCAGTGTACAAATCTTTCACATCCTTTAATAAATTAATTTCTAAGTATTGTTTTTGATGCTATTACACGTGAAATTGTTTTCTTTATTTCTTTTTCAGATTGTTTATAGTATATAGAAATGCAACTGATTTCTGTATGTTGGTTTTAATACCCTGCAACTTTCTGAAATCATTTATTCTAACAGTTTTTTGGTGGAGTCTTTAGTATTTTCTCTACATAAGATCATATCATCTGAAAACAAAGACAATTTTACTTTTTCCTTTCTGCTTTGGATGCCTGTTATTGCTTTTCCTTGCCTGATCACTCTGGTTAGGACTTCCAGTATTACATTGAATGGGAGTGGTAAGGGTGGATATCCTTGTTTTACCCTTAATCTTAGAGACAAAAATTTTAACTTTTCACCATTGAGTATGATGTTAGCTGTGAGTTTGTCATATGTGGCTTTTGTTATGTTGAGCTACATTTCTTTTATACCCAATTTGTTGAAAATTCTTATTGTGAAATGAAGATGTACTTTATCATATGCTTTCTTGCATCTATTGAGATGATTTTATAATGTTCATCTTTCTATTCATGTGGAGCATCACAGTTTTTTATTTACATATGTTTAATCATTCTTGCATCTCACTTGGTCATGGTGCATGATCCTTTTAATATGCTATTGAATTCAGTTTGCTAATATTTTGTTGAGAATTTTTTTCACCTGTATTAATTAAGGATATTGGCCTGTAATTTTCTTTCCTTGTAGTGTCCTTATCTGGCTTTATAATTCAGGCCTTATAAAGTGATTTTGGGAGAGTTCTCTCTTCTTCAATTTTTTGGAAGAGTTTGAGAAAGATTGGCATTAATTTCTCTTTAAATACTTGGTAGAATTCACCAAGGAAGCCATCTGATCCTGAAGTTTTCTTTGTTGGGATTTTTTTATTACTGAGCAGTTTCCTTACTTGTTATTGGTTTGCTCAGATTTTCTATTTTTTTATGATTCAGTCATAGCAGGCTGTATCTTTCTAGGAATTCATCCATTTCTTCTAAATTATCCAAATTGTTGGATATATTTTTTTCATAGTACAGGCTTATCTAATTTTATTTGCTTTGCTTTATTGTGTTTTACAGGTATTGCCATTTTTACAAATTGAAGGCAAGACCCTCCACCAGCAAAAAAGCTTACGACTCACTTTGCTGCAATACTCACTTTATTGTGGTTGTCTGGAACTGAACCACCAATATCTCCAAAGCATGCCTGTAGTCTCTTGTAATACTTTCTATTTCTGCAGTATCAATTGTAATGTCTCTTCATTCATTCCTGATTTTATTTGTCTTCTCTGTTTTTTCTTTTTTACTCTAGTTAAAGACTTGTCAATTTTGTTTATCTTTTCAAAAAGCCAGCCCTTAATTTTGTTGGTATTATGTTGTCTTTGTAGTTTCTATTACATTTACTTTTACTCTGATCTTGTTTATTTCCCCCCTTCTACTAACTTTGGGCTTTTTTCATTTCTTCTTTTTCCAATTCCTTGAGGTGTAAACTTAGGTTATTTATTGGAGATCTTTCTTTTTCCACAATGCAGGTTTTTGTCTCAGAAGTTCTTTTTCTCTCCTTGATTTCTGAAAGACAACTTTGCCAGGCAGAGAATCCTTGGTTGACAGGTGTTTTTTTATTTCAGCACTTTGAATATATCAGCCCACCCTCTCCTGGCATATAAGGATTTTGCTGAGAAATCCACTGTTAACCATATGGGAGTTGCCTTGTAAGCTATGAGCTTCTTTTCTCTTGCTGCTTTTGAGATCCTCTTTGGTTTTGATTTTTGACAGTTATATTTTAATGTGTCTTAGAGAAGATCTCTTTGAGTTTATTTGGGGACCCATAAGCTTCATGAACTTGGATATCCAAATCTCTTCCCGGGTTTAGAAAGTTCTCAGCCATCATTTCTTTAAATAAGCTTTCTTCCCTCTTCCCCCTTTCTTCTCCTTCAAGGACTCCAACAATTCTCAGGTTGTTTCGTTTGATGATATCCCATAGATCGTTCTGGCTTTCTTTACTCTCTCTCATTCTTTATCCTGTGCTCTCCTCTGATGGGATACTTTCAAAGTTCCTATGTTCTAATTCACAGATTCTTTCTTCTGCTTGGCCCATTTCAATGTTGATGCTCTTATTGCATTGTTTCATCATTTGTTGTATCTTCAATTTCAAAATTTTTTGTTTAGTTCTTTTTTATGATTTCTGTTTCTTTATTAAACTCAGTTTTTCTTGTATCATTTTCCTGATTTTGTTGATTTATCTTTCAGTGTTTTCTGATAGCTCATCAAGCTCCATTAAAACAGCTATTTTGAATTATCAAGGAAATCAATGATCTTAATTTCTCTGGCATATTATTGTGTTCCTTTGGTGTTGTCATGTGTTCTTGATTTTTCATGTTCTTTGAAGTCTTGAATTGCTGTCTTAGCATTTGAAGTAGTAGTCACCTCCTTCAGTCGTTACTAACTGACTTCAGGAGAGAAACACCTTCTGTCAGCCCTGCTAGGGCCGTCCTCAGGCCTTTTATGGTTATACCTGCTCCATGTTTCTTGTTCCCTCTTGTGGCAGAACTCTTAAGTTTGTTTGCCTTCTCTCAATCTTGCAGAGCCAGGCCATGCGCTGACAACCCTCCCCCCTCCTTTACTTTCCCGAAAGTGTTGCAAAGTGTTCACGTTGTGGTCTCTCCCACGTCCACAGATTCAGTCTCACTAGCTATCTGCAAAAGCTCACTCTGTCATCAGAAATATACACATTGCCCTGTTTGGATGGCTCAGATGGGTGGAGCATCATCCCATACAGTCCAGGGGTGTCAAACTCATTTTTACTGGGGGCCACATCAGCCTCGCGGTTGCCTTCAAAGGGCCGAATGTAATTTTAGGATTGTATAAATGTAATAGTCCTTAACAGTTAAATGAGAGCTCAGCACTGCCACAGGTCAGAAACAAGGTGCCGGGCTGGATAAAACAAGGTGGAAGGCTGGATTTGGCCCACGGGCCTTGTGTTTGCCACCTGTGCCATACACCAAAAAGGTTGTGGGTTCAATTCCCAGTCACAGCACATAACTCTGTTGGGGGTTCGATCACTGGTGGGGGCACATATAGGAGGCAAGCAGTGTTTCTCTCTCCTATTGATTTCATTCTCTCTCCCTTTCTCTCTCTCTCCTCCCACCCCTCTCCCTTCCTCTCATACTAAAATCAATAAACACATCCTCTGGTGAATATTATTTTAAAAAGAGCACTGACCACTGTGGCTCAGTTGGTTGGGCATCATCCCACAAAGTGGAAGGTCACTGGTTAGATTCCCAGTCAGGGCACATGCCTGGGTTGCAGGTTCAGTCTCCAGTCAGTGTGCATGGGAGAGGCAACCAATCGATGTTTCTCTCACATCAATGTTTCTCGTCCTCCCTTTCTCCCTCCCTTCCTCTCTCTCCAAAAAAAATAAATAATTAAATAAGATCTTTAAAAAAAGAAAAATACACAGTGAGTCAGGCACAGGTGTGTGGGTGAGGCTCACAGAGCACTAGGGGAGCCCGTGGGCCAGCTGGAGAGATCTGCAGGTGAAGTATCCCCATGGGCAAGTCCCCTATGGAGTTAGTATAGTCTGCATCCCCTTAATACCTTCTGGCCCCCCATTCAGGCAGTTCACAGCTCACAAGAGAATTAGTCCTCTTTGGTAGCATCTCACACAGCTGGGGAAGCCGGGCACTTACTCACACACTCTCACTCTCCACTATGGGGGAAATCACAAGCCAAGAAGGATTCTCTTGCCACTGAGCTATGCCGATCTTAGACAAAGGGCGATGTGAGTAATGTCACTGTTTCTCTTACTCTCTCCAATGTATTTAATATCAATTTTTTGCTCCAATGGTATGCTAGAACTTCTCTGCTAGACTCCTGGACTTCCACAAATGCTTTATCATCTGGGGGCGAGTGTCTAGTCACTCTTGGACCACACCAAGCATGGTTAGAGCCGGTTCATGGGCACTTCAGGGTCCACAACTGATTCCAAGGTCTACATGTCTACTAGTCAGTGCATGGATAGGTAATACTCTTCCCTGATCTTTTGGTATAGGGTGCTGGTTGTAGAACCAAAACCAAATGGGTCTGTAGCCTAGTTCTCAAGGTTACAGAGTTGTTTCTGGGTCTATAGTCAGGATCACAGTCATTGAGTCAGCTACCTGGGTGCCGACCTGCCTTCTAAAACAGCTTTCCTCCTTCTTTGACTGCACCAGGGTTTGACAGTCTCCTACCTGGATCCCACAGCTCCCACAAAGATACTTTTGTCTTTGGTTTGATGCCAGATTGTTGAGGGGAGATATTAATGACGGATGTCTTATTCAGCCATCTTGCTGACATCACTCCTCCTGCATATGTAATCCTTATTGCATGTTTCCTACCTTTGAAAAAATACAACTATGTGTGTTGAATTTTTTTAAACTTTTTTAATTTATTTGTTTTTAGAAAGAAGGGAAGGAAAAGTTGAGGGAGAGAAATATCAATGTGGATTGGCTGCTTCTTGCACGGCCCCAACCAGGGACCTGGCCTGCAGGCCAGGCATGTGCCCTGACTGGGAATCGAACCAGTGACCTTTTGGTTCACAGGCTGGCTCTCAGTCCACTGAGCCACACCAGCCAGGGTGTGTGTTGAATTTTTTAATAAATGTACTTGCCAGAGAAAATCCATTTTGATGGTTTTAACAGTGTCCACAGTGGTGATAACACAAGGAAAGTTAGGCTGGGCAGGCTTCCCTCTGCCTCTTTCTGGAAGGCTCTGTGGACCACTCCTCAACAGCATGGGGCCCCTGCTAAGAGCATCAACCCTGTCATATGATAGGGCTGCAGTGCGTGAGAAGAGGCAAGGCAATGAAGAGTTCTAACTCAGAAGCACTTGTAGCTGTGGACAAGAGGTAGTTTGATGCAGATTCAATCTGAAGTGAGGACTGAGGTGGGAAATATTCTCTTGGTTGTGAAACAAAACCCTGAGTTATCCCCTAAGTACATTTACCTGTCCCTGCTCCTCAAATACAGCAAAATTTTTGTGTTCAAGGAAACAGAATCATGAGAGCCCAAAGGGTTCTGGAAGACAAAGACTGGACCCATTTAAAGGTATTTCATGTGATGCAAATGAGGTGGGACATGGAATTCAGGAAAAATCGCAGATTCCGTCCTGCAGAATCTGTATGCTGTGGCTGGTTTGTAAATAAATTCACAGGGACTATGTAAATCCTGTGGAGAAAAAAGGGGACTGCACGGCCACTCTCTCAAGAGGAGAGTGCCTCGACAGGCTTTTATTGGCTTTCTCATAGCATACATCAAAGAAGGTTTTCATTCATTATACTTAGGTTTGCTTTAGGTAATTACTTTTTTCACATAGCAATGGAAAGGATGTTACAGATTACTTCTTACAGATTAACAAGGAAAGAATGTTGCAAATGCAAGGGAATGATAAGAGTAATTGGTCTGGTTACACTTCATTCCTTGGGAGAGGTAGCATAGACCGCAGCAAACGTCTGCTGCCTCAATCCAGGGTGAGAGAGTTTTAGCCAAGAGCAAGTCACAAAGCAGCCTAGGTATAATGCAGGCCTGATTTCCCATGAGAGAACCGATCCGTGGGTTTGGCATCCTACATGCCCCACGCACATATGGGCTTTCCCATAGGGCTGAGCTACAATTGCCAGGCAGATCGGTCCCCAACATGGAAATCTGATTTAATCTACAGTGTGACCACCTCGATACACTGCTTTATAACCTTGTTTTTGCCATCTTTCAAGGCCTAAAGTAACTGAGCTTCTAGAGTTGCAAAAGCAATATTTCACAAAGAAATGAATAAAATAATCAACTTTCCCAACTCCAAGTGTACCATTTAGATACAATAAATGATACAACAAGAATATAGGTGAAGCACTTGGCAAACACAGGTTGAATACTGTAATCAAAGGCTGGTAAATTTACCCAAAGTTTTAGAGAGCTACTTAGCTCCCCTGAATTGTAGGGTGAAGATGATAGCAGCCTGCATGTATGAAGACGCATCAACACCAGGGAGAGAAAGGGCCTATTTGTTGAAGCATAAGGAGCTGTAACTTAGAGCTTGTTGACAGTATCAGCTGGAGGAGTAAGGGAGGAGCATCTTTCAATGATTTACACACAATGACTATAAAGGGAGCTTTATCCCTCTAAGGAGGTGTCTATGAGACTATAACAGGGCTGCAGTGGCTCAGGGCTCATGCTGTGTTCCAGAAGTGAACTTTGAAGGGTCTTTCTCAAAGGTGGAAAAACTTAGAACCTAAATACAACTCTGCTACAGTCATGATGTTTCTAAATATAAATGTCTAGGAGGAATTGTCTTGGTACAAGTACATATTAGATGCAAGAAATTCTAAATTCTTAAAAATAAAACTCATTTATCATGTAAAAAGAAAGTTCCTGAAATTTTATCCCAATCTAATTCTGAAAGTTTTCCTTCTACTGAAGGGTTTCTCATTCTCACCACTATTGACATTTTGGACCAACTAATTCTTTGTGAGGTTAGGTGCTATTCTGTGCATTGTGGGATAGTTAGCAGCATCCCTGGCCTCTACCCACTCTAAGCCAGTAGCACTCCTCAGTCATAATAAACACAAATTTCTCTAGTTATTGTCATATATTCCCTAGGATCCAAAATTTCCCCTGGTTGATAAGCATTGAACTAGAGGAAGTAGTGACTTTTTTCTAATTCATACAAAGGCACTCTATGAGCTGGCAGTTGCCTGTTAGCAACTTCCCAGTGTCCACCACTAAAACCAGGTGAGCTATATCAACTTGGAGGAATTCCAAATGGGACAGAGGTTCAAAATAACTGTGTTGTTCAGAGAGAAAGGACACTTATGGGAGAATAAAAGTAAAGATAGAATTTGAAAGGCTAATGGGCTGATACCCATAGATTGCACTGTTGAATTTCATTGTTCATTCTACCAAGAAGTGTTTGTTGATTGTCTCCTATATGACTTGCTTGGGTATATACCCTGAAAAGATACAAAACCAAAGTAACACGGAGACCCAGGCCTCCAGAACTTTATAGTGTGCATGGGGAAATAATCATAGACATATCTGACAGCAAGATTGCAGTCCAAAACAATATGTGGTGCACAAAAATAGTGAGGTGAGACAGTAGATGTTATAGGACTTGGGAGGGTCCTGCAGCAAAGGATGTGGAAAACATTATCAGCAGCCCCCCAGATTAATAAATAAATTCAGAGAAAAAGATGAGTTATTCAAAAATTTTCTGGTGCAAAGGGGGTAGAAGCATAAAATGGAGTAAAAATCGCCTCTTCAACAAATGGTGTTTGGAGATCTGGACAGCTACATGCAAAAAAATGAAACTCGAGCACCAAATCACACCATATACAAAAATAAACTCAAGATGGATAAAAGGGACTTCCTAAGATGGCGGCATAGGTGAATGCACCGTACCGCCTCACACAACCAAACAAGGGAAAAAATCAAAAATCTACACATCCAAACACAGCCAGATCTGACAGAAAATCATATTGAGAGGAAGTCCGACAACCAAGGAATTAAAGAAGATACATTCATCTAGTTTGGTGAGCCAGAAGAGAGCGCTCAGCAACCCCACAGCGAGCAGGTGAGCAGACGGCAGGTCCGCGGTTGGAGGGGCGGTTCCCGCAGGGCTGCAGCACACCCATACAGGACCCGACTGAAGCGCGGTCTGCACCCGGTTCATCCAGACCCAGCAGGGCCAAGAGACCTGTGGACTCGGCAGGTCTGCATTCGTGTGCAGAGAAACCGGGAAAGAAAGCAGGGCACAACCCATCGGCGCAGATTGGGAGCACCTGTGAGGGTGGAGTCCGCGGCCGGAGGAACTCCCGGCCTCACAGGAAAGTTCGCTGGGGAGACCCACGGGGGATTCAAGTGGTGCAGCCCGTCCAGCAATCCCGGAGCAACCCCCGGAGCCAGCACAGAGGGGCCCGAAGTGCTTGCAGGAGGTGGTGTGGGTGCGGAGAGCAGAGAAGGCGCCATTGTGCGCTCAGGTCCTGCCCACAGAGGCTACGTCCCAGCACAACTACCGGGAACTTCCCTGCACAGGGGATCCCCAAGACTCCGCCCCCTTACAGTAACAGGATCACCAAGGGAAAAAAAAATGGCCCAAAAAAAGGAACAAATCAAAACCCCAGAGCTAACCGATCAAGAGATAGCCAACCTATCAGATGCACAGTTCAAAACCCTTGTAATAAGGATGCTTTCAGAATTCGACGAAAAATTAACGAACTTGCTTGAACAAATGAGGAGAGATCTGAAGGGAACCAATAGAGATAAGGAAACTGGGACTCAAATCAATGGAGTGGACCAGCAGAAAGAAAAAAACATCCAACCAGAAAAGAAGGAAGCAACAAGAATTCAAAAAATGGAGGAGGGGCTCAGAAACCTCCAAGACATCTGTAAACGTCCCAACATGCGAATCATAGGGCTGCCAGAAGGAGAAGAAGAAATCCAAGGAATTGAAAAAATATTTG
>PVJI01027039.1:0-18189 GCA_004026765.1 Micronycteris hirsuta
AACAACAATAAAGTAATTAAAAAAAAAAAAAAAAAGACTGTGAGACACTAACTTTCTGTGTTAAAGTATCCCAGTTTGAGCTACTTTAATATGGCCGTGCCAGGCAACCAATACATGGACCAGTCACCGTGGTCAGGTGAAAGCAGTCACCTGGCCGGCTTGGGGCACAGGCAGGCCCACCACCCCAGATGTGGAATGGCAGTGCAGGGACAAAATAAGGAAAGGGGTGTTTTGGGGGGTAAGTTAGTATTGTCCTCCTCCAGTCCTTCAACTACACCTGATGTTTTCTTATCTGCACAGGCCAAGTGTTTCCCAGGCCCCTAGAAACAGTAGAAATGTCCATGATTTCCTTCCCAGGTAAAGGTATTATGGAAGCAATGATAACATAAGATCCCTGGTAAACACAATGATACCTCAGTAATCAGAGCGGTTGAACAAAATGTTCTATTTCTGTCCATAATGTGTTGAGAGGGATTTTACTCTAGTAATATATCAAAGTAGTAGATGAATATATATATAGAAATTATACAAAAATCTAAACTTTGGAATGGCATGTAAAAATACAAAAAAAGAAAAGTTATTTTCAGTTTGAGGCAAATTCTGTGCAAGACTAATATGTGAGAAGCACGAAATTGTTCTTTAAGGAGAGTTGAAGTCACACTGGTAAAAATGTATACGTTGAGATAATAAAGGTTGAGCTATTAGTATATATATTCGTGAAATAGGCTATTAACATCCTGTTTGTTTTATACTTAACTCTGTAGGGTCTACTAATTTACAATTAAATTAAAAAATCCACTAGGACTAATGAGCTAATAATTGCAAAGAACTCTGAGCATGGAAAAAAGGCATCAAGGGAAGACAAACTTCTATTTGTGAAAATCGAAACATCTGAGACTTTAATTACATCCCTTGCTAGAACTGACTTGTAATCAGTTATGGGGACTAGCTCATTAATGCTCTACTATGCGATTCCTAAACAACATACTGAAAGCCATTTAACCTATCAAATTTGAATATAGTTGAAAGCAGGGATTTTCAATAATTCTGTCTCAATACATCAGGTTCTCTTTTTTCATTTAAATTCAAAAGATTCTAATTAGTCCTACAGTATAATACACCTCTGCATTGTCAGAATACATGCATTCACCTGTTTATTTTTATTAAATGTACTGGGGTGACATTGTACCCCAATAAAATTATACAGGTTTCAAGTATAAATTTCTATGATACATGATATTCATATTGCATTGTGCACCCATCACCTAAAGTCAAATCATCTTCTGTCACCATGTGTTTGACCCCCTTCACCCTGTTCTCCTCTCCTACCCTCCTTCCCTCTGGTAACTACCATACTGTTGACTGTGTCTATAAGTTCCTTTGTTTTCCTTGTTTACGTGCTACTTTTGATTTTATATCCCACATATGAGTGAAATCGTGTTAACTTTGCTGACTGACTTATTTCACTTAGCATGATATTCTCAAGTCCATCCATGTTGTTGCAAATGGCAATATTTCATCTTTTCTTATGGCTGAGTAGTATTCAATTGTATACATGTACCACATCTTCTTTAGCCCATCACCTATCAGAGGGCACTTTGGTTGTTTCCATGTCTTGGCCACTGTGAATAATGCTGTAAGAAACACAGGGGTGCATATGTCTTTGTGAATAAATGTTTTCAAATTTGGGGGTAGATACCCAGAAGAGGGGTACTTGGTCATATGGTAAATTTATTCTTAATATTCTGAGGAACCTCCTTACTGGCTGTTCCAGTTTACCATCCCACCAGCAGTGAGTGTGGGTTCCTTTTTTATCTACAACCTCTCCAACACTTGTTATTACTTGTTTTTTATTATAGCCATTCTAACAGGTGTCATGTAGTATCTCCTTGTAGTTTTGATTTGCATTTCCCTAATAGCTAGTACAGTTGGGCATCTTCTTCATGTATCTGTTGGCCATTTGTATGTCTTCTTGAGAGAAGTGTCTGTTCAGGTCCTCTGCCAATTTCTTAACTGGATTGTTTGCTTGGTGTCGAGTTGTATGAATTCTTTGGATATTAACCCCTTGTAAGAGCTGTTGTTTGCAAATATCTTCTCCATTCAGTTGGTTACCTTTTTATTTTTTTGGTGGTTTCTTTTGCTGTGCAGAAGCTTTTTAGTTGTTTGATATAGTCTAATTCATTTATTTTTGGCTTTACTTCCCTTGCCTTTGGGGGTCAAATTCATAAAATCCTCTCTAAGACCAAGGTCCGTAAGTTTAGTATCTATGTTTTCTTCCATGTAATTTATTGTTTCAGGACTTTTTTGTTTGTTTGTTTCAGGTTTTATATTTAGGCCTTTGATCCATTTTGAGTTAATTTTTATATAGGGGGACAAACAGCAATCTAGTTTCATTATTTTGCATGTGGCTTTCCAATTTTCCCAGCACCATATATTGAATAGGTTTTCTTTTCTCCATTGTATGTTTTGGCTCCTTTGTCAAAAATTAGTTGCCCATATATAGGTAGAGACTCAAAAATCTCAAAATTTATTTATAAAAATTGTGTATTTATTCTTACATGTTTAAACTTCAGTACCCTTCAAAGTACTCTCCATTTGATGCAATACACCTATTGAGATGTTTTTTCCATTGCCCAAAAACAGTTTTTGAACTCACTGATTTTGATGCCTTTTAGTGTTCCTACCGTGTTTTGTTTTACATCTTCCACCTCAACGAAATATTTCCCTTCGATGACTTTTTTCATCCTGGGAAACAAAAATAAATTTTTTGAGGCAAGATTGAGTGAATAGGGAGGGTGGGGTATGGGGGTCATGCTAGCTTTTGTCAAAACTGCTTAACGAGACTTCTGGTCAAGATGGAGGTGTCGGTAAACATGCTTTGCCTCCCTACAAAACTATAGCAAAAATTTCAACTAGACTACAAAACAAATATCACTCAGATTTGTCAGAAAATCAAGCTCTGTGGAAGTCTGACAACCAAGAATTTAAAGAAGCCATATTCATCTCGACAGTTAGGAGGGGTGGAGACGTGGGGAGAGGCATAGACATGGGGAAAGGTGGAGAGGTATGGAGAGGGGATGGAACAGCCAGTCCCACATTCACATGTGGTAGATAAAAATCAGGAGGGATACCTTGTGAATGATCATTCCCAGCGCCAGACTAAACACCCAGCCCAGGGTTCTACCACCAGGAATATAAGTCTCAATAACTTCTGGCTGTAAAAACCATTGGGGGTTGGGGTGGCAGAATAAACTGCAAGATTCTCAGGAGACTCCTCCTAAAGGACCTGCAAAAGTCTCAGGACTTCACAGACCCACCCACTCTGGGATTCAGCACCAGGGCCACACGTGGAAGGGCACCAGTGGCATACAGGGAGAAAGTGAGGTGACTGGAAACAGGGCAACTGCTGGGAGAGAGCTTCCTCTCAAGTAAATCTCCAGAGGCCAGGAGCAGCATTGTCCCCTCTCTGAGCATCCCTCACACAGAGCCACAAAACAGTGAAATGGGTTGCTCCACCGTGACGATTACCTAAGGCTCTGCCACACACAATTTACAGGTGACTTTTCTACAATAGGCACACTACTAAGACAGGGAGTAAAGGCAGCTCTACCTAATACACAGAGACAAACACAAGGAGGCTGCCAGTTGAGAAAACAAAGTAATATGGCCCAAATGATAGAACAGAACAAAACTCCAGAAAAAGAACTAAACAAAATGTAGATAATCAACCTATCAGATGCAGAGTTCAAAACACTGGTGATCAGGATTCTCAAAGAACTCATGAGTACGGCAACCGCATAAAAAAGACCAAGGCAGAAAGGAAGTTTACATTAAGTGAGATAAAGAAAAATCTTCAGGGAACCAACAGTGGAGAGGATGAAGCCAAGAATCAAATCAATGATTTGGAACATAAGGAAGAAAAAAGCATTCAAGCAGAACAGCAAGAAGAAAAAGAATTTTTTAAAAAAGGATAGTGTAGGGAGCTTCTGTTGCAACTCCAAAGGTACCAACCTCTGAATCATAAGGGTGCCAGAAAGAGAAGAGGAAGGGAGGGAAATTAAAAACTTATTTGAAAAATAATGAAAGAAAACTTCCCTAATTTGGTGAAGGAAATAGACATACAAGTCCAGGAAGCACAGAGAGTCCCAAATAAGTTGGACCTACAGAGGACCACACCAAGACACATCATAATTAAAATGCTAAAGGTTAAAGATAAAGAAAGAATCTTAAAAGCAGCAAGAGAAAAGCAGAAAGTTATCTACAAAGGAGTTCCCATAAGATTGTCTGCTGATTTCTCAAAAGAAACTTTGCAGGTTAGAAGGGACTGGCAAGTGTTCAAAGTGATGAAAAGCAAGGACCTACAACCTACATTACTCTGTCTAGCACAGCTATGATTTAGAGTCAAAGGGCAGATAAAGTACTTCCCAGACAAGGTAAAGCTAAAGGAGTTCATCATCACTAAGCCATTATTATGAAATGTGAAAGGGAACTATGTAAGAAAAAGATCAAAACTATGAACATTAAAATGGCAGTAAGTTTACAAGTATCAACAACTGAATCTAAAAAACAGACTAAGCAAACAACCAGAACAGGAACAGAATCACAGATATGGAGATCACTTGGAGGGTTATCAGCTGGGAGGGGAAAAGAGGAGAATGGAGGAAATTTTCAGGGATTAAGACATACAAATTGGCAGATACAAAATAGACAGAGGGATATAAAGAACAGTATAGGAGATGTAATAGCAAAATAACTTATATGCACGACCCATTTAAGGGGAGGGATAGCTGGAGGGAATGGGGGTACCAGGTGGAGGGGGGAAAATGGGGAAAATTGGGGTGACTATAATAGCATAATCAATAATATATATATATATTTTTAAAACTGAACACTCAGCAGGGTGTGGGCTGGTGCACTTGTAAACCACCCATCACAAAAAGGGCAAATGTGTTGAAAGAGTCTTCAAAAAACTTCACGGAAGCCAAACTCAGCCTCTGACAACAGTGGCAGCTGGTACACTGACACAGATGGGTTCCTAGAACACTCACCTAGCAGGGGAAGCCTGTACTACAAGGGGCCTGACTTCCAGAAGATAACTCTGGGTTTTTTGGGAGGCCCCTCAACCTGTGGGTTTACTTATGGGCTCTTAGCTGTGTTCCATGGGTATGTAACCTCAGTTTTTAAATTGGGTACTGGTTGTATGCATGTGTGAGAGATGTTATTTCTAGAATGGGGTAAATAAATATATAAAAGAATTTCTTCAAATTTCTTTGTGGAGATAGTTATGGAAGTAGGTTCAGTGAAATGAAAACTCAGATATTGGTTTTCAGGGCTAGAACCCTGAGATTGTCCAAAAAGCATTGAAGGAAGTGCCAAAGTTTCTCCAAGTATGGTATCTGTCAATCAAATGTTCTGGAAAATATATGAAGTTATATTACTATACATACATACATAGGTGTTTATACATAATCTCTTACTTGAAAAATTTTAAACCTACTAAAAAATACAAAGATTAGTACAATGAACACCCTTAAATCTTTCATCCCAGCACATATATTTTGATCCATTTTTATAAAAGTTTGAAAGCAATATTGTTTATATTTAATATTTGTGTTGTAATATTAATTGGTTAACTAAGTTAATTAGTAATCTTTGAATGGTGGGAATTTAAATAAATTTATTTTCAAATTTACTCACCTGTATATTCTAATATGATGATCATGATCTTCATATAAATTTTTAAAAGACAGTACAACATCCTGAAAAATCATTCTTAGTGGGTTATTTGGAAATTAGTTCATTAGGGAGCTATCAAAATTTCATAAATTTCATATCATGCATTTGAATCTATGTGTAGAGTCAGTATCTATGATCAGCTGTGATGAATAGTAAAAATTAAGACTTTTATTTTTCTTATACACCAGGGAGTTTTCAGGTAGGTCGTCCAGGGCTGGTATCTTGGCCCCACAAAGTCATAATACTCAGCCTGCTCCTATCTTTCCGTCATCCTATCATGTATTCAAGGTCATATGTCCTAAGGAGAGTCAAGTTCCAGTATCGTGTCCTAATTCCAGTGAGGAGGAAAGAAGACAGAATCTGCCAGCTAAGTTTGTACATTAAAGGAGTTTTATTTTTTTTCTTTCCTTCTTTTTCAAAATCCCAACCCAATGACTTCTGGTTATATCTCAATGTTTCGAACCAAGTCACATGGCCATGCTAATCAGTAAGCAACCCTGGGGGATGTAGGCAGTCTTTTCCTGGGAACAGAGCCTCCTCCAACAAAACTGAGTGTGCAGTACATCATTTTATGTATCACTGAAAAAGGAGGAAAAGAACTCCTGCCAAAGAGCTATGGAATGATTTTCTTTCCACTTAGAATATTTATTTGATAATCATTGAAAGAATACTTTTAGATTTTATTTTACACTTGGAATTTTATCATATATTGTGCTGCTCTGTGTCAAGGGCATTGTCATACATGCATTTTCATTTCAATGGTAAATTGTAGCAATCTTCTTGAAGACATTGTAAAAAGAAATTAAATTCAGCATGAGGACAACTACACATAATTTAGTTGATGTGACGACAGTGAATGGTACTGACCAAATTCACACAAGATCAGGCAATGACAATTATGTCATGATGTGTCCTGGCCAACAGCAATGGCGGGACACCAATGATACCAAGAGCATGGAACACACAAGAACAAGTTTGTCCTGGAACCAGTTGGTACGGCACCTGTGAATAAACTGGGCTGCTTTTGGATAGTCAGCGGTGTCTGCAACATTACTCAGATTTGTACAGCAGTACTTTATATTTAATCCAAGTTCTTTTTTTTTCCTTTTTATTGAATGTATTGGGATGACACTGGTTAACAAAATTATATGGGTTTCAGGAACACAACCATACAACACATCATCTGTACACTGTGTTGTGTGTCCACCACCCCAGGTCAAATCTCCTTCCATCACTGTTTATTACCCCTATACCCTCCACTACCTCTCCCCCACCCCGGCAATCACCACACTGTTGTCCCTGTCCATGAGTTTTTTTCTCTTTTTTGTTCAACACCTCCACACCTCCCAGACCTGACAGCTGTCAGCTAGCTCTATGGTCTGTCTCTATTTCGCTTGTTAGTTTATTTTTGTTCATTAGATTCCATGTATGAGTGAAATCATATGGCACTTGTCTTTCTCTGACTGGCTTATTTCACTTAGCATAATACTCTCCAGGACCATCTATGCAGTTGCAAAGGGTAAAATGTCCTTCTATTTTACAGCTGAGTAGTATTCCATTGTGTAAATGTACCTCAGCTTTTATATACACTTATCTGTTGAGGGATATTTGGGTTGCTTCCAAACCTTGGCTATTGTAAATAACGCAGCAATGAACACTGAGGTGCATATATTCTTTCAAATTAGTGTTTCAGGTTTCTTCAAACAGATTCCCAGCAGTGGAATCACTGGATCGTAAAGCAGTTCCATTTTTAATATACTGAGGTAACTCCACACTGCTTTCCACAGTGGCTGCACCAACCTGCATTCCCACCAACAGTGCACGAGGGTTCCCTTTTCTCCACATCCTCGCCAACAATTGTGTGTTGATTTATTGATGATAGCCATTCTGACACGTGTGAGATCATATCTCATTGTAGTTTTAAAATTTACATTTCTCAGATGACTAGTGATGTTGCACATTTTTATATGTTATATTCTTTTTAAAAAGGAGGTGATGATATTCTGTTTTAACTACATAAGAGTTAAATATAACTAGTTTCAAAAGGCAAAAAATCCAGAAACTCAATAAAGCATTTTAGGTTTCATAAGCAACACTGAGGGAGAAAAGCACACTAGGTCCTAGGGAACAAAAAGAATGCCCTGGCTGGTGTAGCTCAGTGGATTGAGCGCAGGCTGGGAACCAGAGGGTCCTGGTTCAAATCCCCATCAGGGCATATGCCTGGGTTGCGGGCCGGGTCCTCAGTGAGGGCCATGTGAGAGGCAACCATACATTGCTGCTTCTCTCTCTCTCTCTGTCTCCCTCCCTTTCCCTCTAAAATAAATAAATAAAATCTTAAAAAAAAAAAAAAAAGATAAACCAGAGGGCAGAGTAGAAGGAGCTATTTGTTCAATGCAACCTTGAAAGAGATAAAGGCACTGGGATACAGTACATCCAGGCATTGGAATTGCATCCATGGACATTCTAGAGGCACATCATTTAGCTGAGTGTGAGGTGCAAGGAGGCTGATATGGTGGTAACTAGCTTGATCTTCTTCCATGATCCTGAATTCTCTTTATCAATGTAATTATGGTCACATAATATGTCACCTACCAGAGTATCCACATAGTAGTGCTCAAAATTATTTACTACATTGAATTAGAAAATTTTAAATTTTTATTGGGATAAGAAGTTGAGAAATACCCCCCAGAATATTCATAAACATTCTTTTTCAGCTGAGTAGGTTAAGTAGAAGTTCTTACTCAGAGATTTTTATTTTTTCCGTCAGGGGTGATACCCCAGTTCCTCTTTGATTCTGGGGCCTCAGTGGGAACTAGTAGGTGGAAATCAGACATGTCTGTCAAAACTAAAGAAGTTGATTTAAATTTTACGTGCCGAAAGAATATTCTACTTGTCTCTCTTCTTATTAGACAAGCATGTGATGTAATCAGTAAAACTGGATTTTGAATTTATACTAGATGTCATTCCATCACATTTGCTATGCACCTGTTCCCTGTAGCTTCCTGAACTGCAGGCTGTGGGCGGTAACAAAAGTTGGTGGGGTGTAAAGAGAGGCTTGGATTCAACGACTAAGTCTGTGCCCCACTCTCGATCCACAATGTCGGTATCTGCAGTTTTGATTCAGCAACGGTGATTTTTTAGAATTTGCCCCAGTAATTCTGGTGTGCAGCTATGTTTACAATCCTCTAGACAATCATTTCTAGAGTTCCTTTCAGCTCTCAAATTTCACACTTTAACACATTCATCATGCATTCAACAAATCTACTGGTTTTTACTAGCAGTTGGCAGTTCTGCTAGTTCTCCTCTCTCCTTAAATACAATACGTAAGGCCCATGAGAGTCTCCTAAACCTCAGACAGGCTCAGGTTTATAAAGTTCTAGAGCTCACTGAACACCCCAGATATGGGGAGCCCGAGAAACTCCCAGAAGAGAGAAGAGCAAGAGTGCTCCCATCTTATAATGTTAACATTTCCATCTCAAATATTCCTCTGTAACAGCAGACCTTCACTACCATCACGAGGGCCTCTCTGTCATGGGATGCAGGATGGTCTGGGGACAAGAACCTAAGTCAATGGAGGAACAAGACTGCTGAACAAAAGACTGGACATCAGGGGCAGCTGTTACATTAAAGAGGACAGAATAACCATTTGGAGGTTACTACATATAAGGAAAAGAGTAATATACCAAATAATGTGTTATATTAATAGACCAAATAATATATTAATTATGTAGTCGTATTTTGATTTTAAGCCTACAAGGCTGGCAAGGAAATCTGCTTAAAGAGGTGTAATGGTGGATTTGAGGACTCAGAGTCACATTAGAGAACTCAAGAAATGAATATGTCTGCCTTTAAACGTAAGCAAAGCCATCTCTCTGCCAGTTTTCTGTTTAATTGGCCCACACAACTTTATTTAAAAAAAACAAAAATCAAGTGTGGCATTGTTTCCAAAGTAGGAGTCTTCAGCGCTGGAGGCTGTGAGACCGATGGCCTGAGCATCAGATGTTCATTTACAGCTGTGACTGTTGAGAAAGTAATGAGAGAGGATTATGCACCTATCAGAAACTTCCCGTTAAAACGTGCCACGTAGATTCTTGAAGCTAAAGGAGCCTTAATAGATCTTCTAGTTCCTCAAGAATGAGTAGGCAATTGCTAGGAGGAAAACTAAACCAAAGAATTCTGGCAGATTTAAATTTTCAGATCCATTTGCAAACATGACACATTATGAAACAGCAAGTTGTAAAACATGATGGGGGAGTCCTTTTAGCTGAGAGAGTGATAAAAATAAGCTCCTGAAGGGTGTGATGAATTGGATTTTTGCTTTTCCCTCCAGCATCCCTCCCTGCAAGAGGATTATATTTCATACACCACTGATCTTTTCTTTGCTGGTATCACTCCCTTTAACCAACGAAATGAGATAAAAGTCACAGTCTACTGTATATGAGTATATTTTCTCTTTGTCGCATGCCCAAATTGAGTTTGCACCTTCACTCTCGTTCCCAGAATAAAAATAATTTGGAGCAGAGCTGCAATCAACCTGCTAATGACACGTAACATGAACAAGAAATAAATCTTTGTTACGTAAATCATTGAGATTTGAGGGCAGTTTGTTTCTATTGTGGAATACTACTCAACCTGACTGAGGCAAACTACTTCATATGTCAGTCTAGGAGACAGATTTAATACCGAAGTTCGTGAGGACTCGCTGAAGCTTTTTAAAGTAAGGAGCAAACTAGATAGATGGCCCTGCTAACTGTGGGATGAAGCAAAAGGTAATGAAGCTGTAGACTGGGAGAGAGCACTTCTGTTATCAGCACGGCACGAGTTAGTGTGCTCGCCCAGCACCTGGGGCCGGCCCTCCTGTCTCTGAACATTCTCATCCTCGAATACAGCAAGTTACTTAGAGAACAAGTCAGAATGTGGCAGGCAAATAATTATTCTCATGCTGCACCATGCTCCCAACCACTCCACGGCAGTTATTAGTAAAGGACAGTTTATTCTTTCTTAATTATTGATTTGTTAATATTAAATAATCAAGGTAGATTGTAAATAGGTAAAAAATATTCCTCAAATTTTTTTAAAATTCTAACATCACTGGAAGTTCTGTGTCCTTAAAAATCCAGGTTAAACAATCTGCTCTAACAATGAACTGCTCTGGCTGCGAATGGCTAACATAGGCAACCATCATCCCGCGCACCACGCTGCTATGTTTGTTTGCCCAGATTCCTGTTGAAAAACCAGCACAGTCACTGTGGTGTAACAATTTCTCAAAAAGAATACATGAATATGTACACCATCAGCCATCTATCCACTGAAAAAAGCAAACAATAGAGAAACAAACAATTTTTCACAGAAATGTACGCAAGGGATACACCTGGATTTAGAAGTAATAGAAGAGACCTACGAAGAATCGTCTAGATGTTCCTCAAATTTTGGATGGTTAGGAGTTAAGCAGACCAAATAGTTGAACCTCTGGTGGGAGTTTTCAGTTGTTCTGAAAATGGAGACACTTTTATTTGGGAGAAAAAAATATTTAAAAATTAAGAGGGAAGACAATTCTAACTCAGTGATTTCCAACCTTTTCATCCCAGGGCACATGGAAACTAATTACTAAAATTCTGTGGCACACCAAAAATATATTTTTTGCCAATCTGACAAAAAATAGGTATGGTTTTGATTCATTCACACCAGATGGCTACTATTGTCTTGGCTGCTGTCATTTTTAAATTTGATAATGTCAGGGAAAAGAGGTCTGTGCCCTTGACTAAATAGTCAGGCAGTGCATGGTTTAAAAACTCTTGGGGCACACCGGCTGCTCTAACTAAAGAGAAGAGTGAAAAGAAATGTTGTTTACAGTCAGATTGATTGCCTGATCTCCTTAAGTTTACCAGACGATTCTGTGATGTCTCCCTTCCTCCTGTTTAAATGCTCTATAGGGCTTTAAAAAGTTTTTAGCTCAGATCAGAGCAATCCAAGAGGAAATTTCTCAAAATGCAAAATGGATTTTTAGAAATCAAGTAACTTCTACTCTTTGGTGAACACATTAAAGAAAAGCAAAAGTCTGAACAAATTTCTGGTGACTATCAAGGCATATTTAAGTTCTTCAGAAACAGCTTATTATGCATTTTTCCAAGCATGTTGTCTGAATAATTTTAAAATGCAAAATAACTTCTGTTTCTTCTCTTCTGATGGCAGACTAGTTCACCAGCTGAGAGAAAACATGCATGACTTATGCCTGGGAAAGATGGCCAAACTTTACTTCCCTTACAGATGGGGACAATCCATTGTGGGAGCTACTAGGAGCTGCTGAAATTTTTCAGTCAGCAGAAATGATGTTTCTTTTTTATTCTGTTTTTCAAACTTCGGGGCACAGGATTCAGAATAATTCCCAAAGAGGCTTAAAATTATTATAGGAAAAACTTTCGGGAGATAACTACTGCTCAAACTCATGGAGGAACTAACGAAGCCACGAGAGGCTTGCTGATAAAAACCAGTATGTTTAGTAAGACAAAAAGGTGGAAAAGCAGAAGACATCTCTGAAATCAGGGCAGGAGAAACGATAGTATTCCTGAAGAGAGGAGTAGAGATCATTTGGCAGAGGCAGGTTGGTAAGACACAAAGCCTTGATGGGCCTAGAAAGCTCACTGGACAGATACCTTCGGTGAACAAATTCAGGTCATTATGTTAAAGGACAGAGACTTTCAGGCCCTCTGTACCCAAAGGAACTGTTTGTGTGGCTGAACTCAGAACACAGACTTTGAAACATACCTAAATCTCTGTTAGGGCTCTTTGGGAGACAGAGTATGGACAGAGGGGCAGAGGCGCTTCAGGACGCCTGTCATGCATTGAAGCAAACATCCTGGGTATTTTTCTCTTCACTAAACATGTTTTTAGGTTTTGAAAATTACCCTTGTTGATTAAATTATATTCCGTTCATTCACTTTCACTATGTATGGGACTCCATTATGTGAGCTCACAATAATTTATTAACACTTCCATTAATAAATAATTAAGATGAGTCCTATTTTTAGCTGCAATAAACAAGACTGTAAAGAGCCTAAGTATATACCTTAATAGGGGACCTATGAGTCACGGAACATGCATATCTTCAACTTCATTTATCAACGAGATATTTCAACTAATATTCTCACTAATAATGTATGAGAACTCCACTTCTCCACATTCTACTTAGATTTGGCATTGCTTTCTTCTTTTTAAACAGTGTTTTATTCTATAATTCTTAATGATTTATAAGATATATATGTATGTTTGTGTGCATGTGTGTGCATGTCCATTTAATCCTTCTCTGGTTAAATGCATTGCAAATGCCTTCTCCCACTGTGTAGGTTGCTATATATAGCAGTTTTTAAACATAATATGTTTAAATGACTTATGTTTGTCCTTTTTGAATCATTTAAGAAATTCCTACTCTGGTGTCATGAAGACATTATTCTGTTTTTTCTAAAAGTTTTATGTAATTTTGCCCATTTTATCCATCTGGAAATTACTTTTACTTTATGGAGGGGATTTTAAAAAAATATATGGATAAGCAAACCAAATATAGCAATATATCAAAAAGATCATACAGCATGATCCAGTGGAATTTATTCTGGGGATGCAAAGTTGGTACAACATTCACAAATCAATAAATGTGATTCACCACATACACAAAAAGAAGGATAAAACCACATGATCATATCCACAGATGTGGAAAAAGCATTTGATAAAATCCAGCACCCATTTATGATCAAAACTCTCTGTGAAGTAGGCATAGAGGGAACATGCCTAAACATAATAAAGGCCATATATGACAAACCAACTGCCAATATCACACTCAATGAGCAAAAACTACAAGCATTCCCCTTAAGATCAGATACAAGACAGGGATGTCCACCTTCATCTCTCTTATTCAACATAGGATTGCAAGTCCTAGCCATAGCAATCAGACAAGAAGAGAAAATAGAAGACATCCAAATAGGAAAGGAAGAAGTAAAACTATGTTTATTTACAGACGACATGATAGGGTCCAGAGAACCCCAAAGATTCCAAGAAACTACTGGAACTGATAAATGAATTCAGCAAGGTAGCAGGATATAAAATTAATATCCAGAAATCAGTTGCACTTTTATATGCCAATAATGAACTAACACAAAGGGAAATTAAGAAAACAATTCCATTCACAATTTCTTCAAAAAGAATAGAATACCTAGGAACAAGCCTAACCAAGGATATGTACTTGGAAAATTATGAGACACTGGAGAAATGAATTGAAGAAGATACAAATAAGTGGAAGCACATACTGCGTTTATGGACAGGAAGAATTAACATCATTAAAATGTCCATACTACCCAAAGCAATCTATATATTCAACACATTGCTAACAGATTCCAATGTTTTATCTCACAGAACTAGAACAAATATTTCAAAAGTTTTCACGGAACCACGAAAGGCCCGCATGGCAACAGTGATCCTGAGAAAGGACAAAATTGGAGAATCGCGCCACCTGGTCCCAAACTAGACTCTAAGTAATCAAAACACCATGGTACTGCCATAAAAACAGACACAGATCAACAGAACAGAACAGAAAGTTCAGAAATAAATGCCCACCCTTATAGTCAATTAATATTCGACAGAGGAAGCAAGCACATACAAGAGGCTGAAGATAGTTTACTCAATAAACAGTGTTAGGACAATTGGACAGATACATGCAGAAAAAGAAATTAGACCACCTTTTTACACCACACACAAGAAGAAATTCAAATGGATCAAAGACTTAAATGTTAGCCTCGAAACCATAAAAATCCTAGAAGAAAACATAGGCAGTAAAATCTCAGACATTGCTTAAGCAATATTTTATCTGCTATATCGCCTCAGGCAAGAGAAACAAAAGAAAAAGTAAATGAATGGGACTACATCTAACTAAAATGTTTTTGCACAGCAAAGGAAGCCATCAACAAAATAAAAAGACAACCCACAGAATGGGAGAACATATTCACCATACATCTGAAACACAGTTAATAGCCAAAACTTATAAAGAACTTATAAAACTAATACCAAACCCCTCTCCCCAAAAAAACATCCAATTTAAAAATTCAGGGCTGAGGACCTGAATAGACACTTCTCCAAAGAGGACATACAGATGGCCAACAGACATGTGAAAAGATGCTCAATGTCACTAATCATCAGAAAAATGCAAATTAAAACCACTGTGAGATATCACTTCACACCGGTCAGAATGGCCATCATCAATAAATCAACGAACAAGTGCTGTCGAGGATGTGGAGAAAAGGGAATTCTTTTGCTCTGTTGGTAGGAATGCAGATTGGTGCAGCCACTATGAAAAGCAGTATAGAGATAACTCGAAAAATTCAAAATGGATCTGCCTTTTACCCAGCAATCCCACTTTGGGGAATATTTCTGAAGAAACTCAAACCACTAATTTGAAAGAACATGAGCACCCCTATGTTCATGGCGGCGTTATTTACAATCGCCAAGATATGGAAGCAGCCCAGGTATCTATCAGTAGATGGGTGGATAAAACAACTATCAGACATCGACACAATGGAGTAGAACTCATTTGTATAAAGAAGAAAAATTTACCCATTGCACAAGCATGCATGGATGGCCATAAAGAACCTTATGCTAAGTGAAATAAGCCAGTCAGAGAAAGACAAATATCATATAATTTCATTTATATGTAGAAAGTAATGAACAGCCCGGCTGGTGTAGCTCAGTGGATTGAGCGCTGGCTGGGAACCAGAGGGTCCCGGTTCGATTCCCAGTCGGGGCACATGCCTGGGTTGCGGGCCAGGTCCCCAGTGAGGGCCATGTGAGAGGCAACCATACATTGCTCTTTTTCCCTCCCTTCTCCTCTCTCTGAAAATAAATAAAAATTTAAAAAAAAAAGTCATTTATAAAAAAAAAAGTAATGAACAAAATAAACAAACAAGCAAAATAGAGACAGACTCAGAGAGAGAGAGAGCAGGAAGACATCTATGGGGGTAGGGGTATGGGTTAGGGGATGAAGGGTTCAAACAAAAAGGAAAAAAGACTCACAGAGGTGGACAATGGTGTGGTGACTATCAGGGGGCAGTTTAGGGGGATGAATGGTAATGGAAAACAATATAATCAAAAAATATCCCCCCCCCCCCGAGAAAAAGAAGTGAAGTCACTGCTTTTGTCTGAGGATACGTTCCGGGTCACAGAGCTAGGCGGTGACATCTTGAACATGGACAATAGTATGGTGATTTCAGGTGTGAGTATAAGGAGGTTAAATATTAATGGAAAAAATACAATAAAGATTAAAAAGTTCATGGATAGCCACTTGACTATATTTTCCATCAGTTTATAGCGTTGGTTCCCACTCTCAGCAGGCACCATTTTATCCTATATATAATATAAGTTGAACATATCCTTTTTTCCTCACATATGCCAAGCCATTAAAAAGAAAAAGAATTTGAGAGGCAAAGGTAAGCTATATCTTGAAAAAAAATTTAATGAAAATCATTTCCCAGTGTCTGCTGTGAGTCCCTTCTCCTATGAGAAGTGAAGGTGCTCACACTTCAGCTGAAGCCTCATGATGGCACCTGTAAGTAGGCACTGCGAGGGACTTGTACATGCCCACAGCCATTTAGAGGACGCACTGGTCTCTATGACTCACACTTGAGAAATGTAAAATACAAGAGGCTAACTCACAGCTTCTGAAAGGAAGGACTCAGTTAGGAGGTGGGTGTACTCTGCTGACATTAGATTGAAGGAGCAGTTTTCAGCAAACCAGACACTGCGTTAGAAACAACCCAAAACAAGCAACTGGAGGGGAGACAAGACTTCTTCTGGAAGTAAACTAAATACCAGAGGTCCCCAGATATTGGTGTGCTCACCAAAGACCACAAATCTCATTTCAAAAAAGAAGAAGTAGTCCTTATTCTTGTACCATACAGAGAATTTGAAACAGCTTAGAATACTACTAGTCGAGAAAGAAATGTTCTGTTCTCTTGTGTTTCCCTTGTTTATCCTCCTCTGCACATAACCTTGGACAGATCAAACAGTGTGGGTGCCGATGTGGGAGAGAAGGGAAAACGGATAAGTAGCGGAGATGTAGAAGGAATTGGACATAACCGTTTTCCCGCTGAAGATAGCCTTCCCAGATTAGGCCCAGGTGGGAAGGTGAGAACAAGTAAAACATTTTAAGATAGTACAATAAACATCCAAATACCCATCACTTAAGGGAGAAAGAGAAGGAGGAATAGCTTGGTAGGTGTGTGTGGGTTGGTCTTGGAAGTAGAGACATAAGTGTTGCGCCCCTTTCATTGGTCACATTCATTCACATGGCACTACCTGGGGGCAAGGAAGGCAGAGAAATGTGATCCCTGGCTAGCTGTTTGAATTTAGCACAATCCTAGACTGTGAAAAGGGAGCAGAATGTGCGGTTATTCAGCCAGCTGTCGCACCACTCTGGTTTTGTTTTCTTAGCAGTTAGATCTCATGCATCCAAAATTATTTGTGTGTGTGTGATATAAGTTAAAAACCTAGAGATTCAACGTTCTTGGTTATTTCTGTGAATCAGATATATCATTATTGACCTGAGACTCCAAATGGAGGACTAAAGTGATGGATGTTTCTTTGCTAAATGAGAGATTAAAAAAAAAACAAACCAAAAAAAACCCCAAAACTATGGTACCAACCCAGGATTTAATCTAGAGACAAAGGCAGAATGGACCTCATAAAGAGAGTTTAAGAGGCAATAAGGGAAAAGGAAAAAATGTTTTTCCTATATTTCTGATAAGTCCCATTTATCTGTGCCTTGACATTTCAGAAACATATGTAATCTTTGATTTTATATTTAGTATGGGCCTGATTTACCTCCAGTGATTCTACATTCAGAATATTTAAAAGGAACAAATCAGCACGTACCATCTCCACTAATTAAAAGACTTTTTAATGCATAGTAATAAAATGCAAGGATAAAAGGAAGATCTAATCAAGTAAAAGTCACAGGTATAGGGCAGTGATTTCCAACCTTTCTCATCTCATGACTCACATAAGCTAATTATTAAAATTCTGTGGCACACCAAAATTATATTTTTTGCTCATCTAACAAATACATAGGTATAATTTTGATTCACTCACACCAGACAGTTATTGTTTTGTTGACTATTGTCATTTTTTATTTGACAATCTAAGGGAAAAGAGGTCAGTGACCCTGACTAAATAGGTATCGCATGTTTTACAATTTTGCAGCACACCAGTTGAAAATCGCTGGTACAGGGTGAAGTCCCTTGTTTTTAATTTCAGTGTTTTGTGGTTAGATGTTCAGCTCTTTGTGCTGCTTAAGCTAAGTGATACGGGGATACAGCATCCCCAACCATAGTTGATTGCTCAGTCCAGTAGAGCATCTCTATCATATTTAAGACACATCAATTCTCAAAACAGCCTGTGCCTTGAAATCTACTTATG
>PVJI01027040.1:0-18193 GCA_004026765.1 Micronycteris hirsuta
ATCAAAGCTCCAGAAAAAAATACAACTAAGCAACGAAGAGACAGCCAACCTATCAGATGCACAGTTCAAAACACTGGTAATCAGGATGTTCACAGAATTGGTTGAATATGGTCACAAATTAGATGAAAAAATGAAGGCTATGCTAAGTGAAATAAAGGAAAATGTACAGGGAACAAACAGTGATGGGAAGGAAACCAGGTCTCAAATCAATGGTGTGGACCAGAAGGAAGAAAGAAACCTTCAACCAGAACAGAATGAAGAAACAAGAATCCAAAAAAAATGAGGAGAGGCTTAGGAACCTCCAGGACATCTTTAAATGTTACAACAACCGAATCATAAGGGTGTCAGAAGGAGAAGAGGAAGAGCAAGAAATTGAAAACTTATTTGAACAAATAACTTCCCCAATCTGGCAAAGGAAATAGACTTCCAGGAAGTCCAGGAAGCTTAGAAAGTCTCAAAGAAGCTGGACCCAAGAAACCTCACACCAAGGCACATCATAATTACATTACTTAAGATTAAAGATAAGGAGAGAATTTTAAAAGCAGCAAGAGAAAAGGAGACACTTACCCACAAAGGAGTTCCCATAACACTATCAGCTGATGTCTCAAAACAGACCTTACAGGCAAGAAGGGGTTGGAAAGAAGTATTCCAAGTCATGAAAGGCAAGGACCTACATCGAAGATTACTATATCCAGCAAAGCTATCATTTAGAATCGAAAGGCTGATAAAGTGCTTCCCAAGTTCAAGGAGTTCATCATCACCAAGCCCTTATTATATGAAATCTTAAAGGGACTTATCTAAGAAAAATATCAAAAATATGAACAGCAAAATGACAACAAACTCACAGTTATTAATAACCACACCTAAACAAAAACAAAAACAAGCTAAGCAAACAACTAGAACAGGAACAGAACCACAGAAATGTAGATCACGTGGAGGCTTATCAGCAGGGGAGTGGGAGAGGAGGGAGTGGGTAAAGGTACAGGAAATAAGTAGCATAAATGGTAGGTAGAAAATAGACGGGGTTAAGAATAGTCTAGGAAATGTAGAAGCCAAAGAACTTATATGTATGATCCATGGACATGAACTAAAGTGGGGGGAATGTGGGTGGAAGGGGGTGCACAGGGCAGAGGGGAATAAAGGGGGGAAATGGGACAACTGTAATAGCATAATCAATAAAATATATTAAAAATAAATAAAATCTTTTTAAAAAAAGACTTGTACAACAAGCTGTAATAGGACATCAGACTTAAAGATTTCCTCACCAGTTAAGAAACATACAAAACCAACGAGGCCCTAAAACTGTCATTGTGTGTGTGTGCCTGTGCAAATGTGATTCTTTGACATATTTTTTAAATTACTTTATTGTTGCGCCCGGCTGGTGTAGCTCAGTGGATTGAGCGCGGGCTGGGAACCAGAGGGTCCCAGTTCGATTCCCATTTGGGGCACATGCCTGGGTTGCGGGCCAGGTCCCCAGTGAGGGCCATGTGAGAGGCAACCATACATTGCTTTATCCCTCTTTCTGCCTCCCTTCTCTCTCTGAAAATAAATAAATTTTTTAAAAAATTTTTTAAAAATTACTTTATTGTTGTTCAATTACAGTTGTCTGCATTTTCTCCCCTCCCCTCCCCCACACCCCATCCAAACCCACCTCCCTCCCTTGCTTCCACCCTCCCCCTTGGTTTTGTCCATGTGTCCTTTATAGTGGTTCCTGAAAACCCTTCTCCCCACAGTCCCCTGCCCCCTCATCTCTGGCTATTGTTAGATTGTTCTTAATTTCAATGTCTCTGGTTATATTTTGTTTGTTTTTTTTTCTTTCGTTGATTATGTTCCAGTTAAAAGTGAGATCATATTCTGAATATGAGAATTTGGAGCAGCACTCTCGAAGATATTATAAACCCCCAAAAGGCATGAAACCAGTCAGCAATGATTATGTGTCATTCATCAATACTACATAACGACGTCTCTCTGTGTCTTTGAGAGTAACCACAGTAATGGCACACAAATCGCGGGTCTCCCTTTAGCATCTCATCACTGTTCAAGTAAAGCTGATCACTGCCCTCCCTGTGCATCTAGTAAAATCAGGAGTCGGAGCTTTCCCATGTCTCAGGAACCTCTCCATCTATCTATCCTGACTTTTGCTTAATGTTGGTACCCTGTGCTACTAATTTCTTGCTCACAATAAATTGTGTATTCTGTGCCACATCGTGTCGTAGGGTGGGCTCCGGTGACCACTCTGCCTCCCAGACATCACTGAACACCATGCAGCTAAAATAAGTTTTACCCAGGAGTTATAACTTGGCAACGCACCAAGATTTCTTGGCCCTCTGGCATTAACATTATTCTAAAGTCTCAACAAATTTATAGCACATTTCTAAAAGGCCACTCTCTGCCATTTCCTGGACATTCTTCTGTTATATTTTTTCCCACTTTTATGGTTTTTCCCTGACACCTCATTTCTTTTCTCCTCATCCTACGTTCATCGGAATATAGTGGCTGAAATATTGAGCGTTCGTATCGGCAGGGAAGGAGGGATGCCAGGGAGTGAGAACATCTGTCCAGAGAGCAAGAGGCCAAGTCAGCCTCGTTCCTGTCTCGTCCTCCCTGAAGCTCTGCAAGGGTCCCAGGACCTTCATGCTGGATCACCTCCGACAACCGGAGCCCAAGTCAGGCAAGGCTCATCACCTCTCATTGCCAACCCTGAAACAGACGCAAACCGTCCATCTGTCATCTCTCCTGAATGGCTCCTCTATCTCTGGCCTTGATGAATTTTCAAACCATTTTTACCCAAGAGGACAGGGACATTTTCCTAACCCTTTCCCAATATCCACCTGCCGTGAATCCTGAGCGATTTCTGAAATGCAGGCTGTTAGCCTCTTCACTTCCAAAGAGCAAATGCTTGAAATGCATCGAGGTTTCATGAGCACTTCTGCTGTGAGGTTGGACAAGCAGAGCAATGCCTGTTGATTGATGCTAATCACGGAGAAACGTCCCTAAGTATACATTCTATCTAACTGCTGCTCACCCGAGTATGTTGCCCTGTTTGTTTTTGCCTTAGCCCCAGTGCAGAGAGGCACCCAAGGAGGGCACTTTCTGGGCATCTCAGCTCCAGTGAAACTGTTTCACTCACATGTTCCAAAGCAGAGTATTTCCCAGCTCTCCGCCTAGAACAAGGGGACAGTGCAATGCTTTCAGTAGGAATCATAGGAGTTTCAAGTGGAAGCGACCATGACCATCAGCCACTCTTCCTCTTTATTTCACAGGTGAAGGAGCTGACCACCAGAGGGGCTGAGCGAGTTCCCCAAGACCACACAGCTTTGTTTCATCAGAGCCCGGGAGAGTCCCGATCCCCAGCGACTCTACCTGGTAGTCGGCCCACACCTCACACTGCTGTCTCGCAAGGAACTGCCCTCATGAGCCCTGATGCCCAATCTGAGATATCTCAGCAGCAGCTAGAACCATGGCAACCATGGCTATTAGGCAAAGATGGGGAGGGACAGTGCACAGCTGTGAGGTGGCAGTACAGGCATCCAGCACAGAGGTGGCTCAGGCCCGGCAGAAGTCAGCGTACCCTCCCCAAGGGAACATGAGAAGCTTCATAAATTTATTTGCTAATTGCACCCTAGCTAATGACCCAGCAGTTCAGATACACATCAGAGATAAATGCTTATGTGTATCAAAAGGTACATACAGGAATAGTCACTGCCGCTTTATTCACAAGTGCCCCACATTTCCACCGTCTTTAGAACGGATTAATGCATTGTGCTTTATGCGCACAGTGGAATGCTAGACTACAAGGAAAAAGAATAAACTACACTCGACAACATGGCTGAATACCACAGACATGACATTAAGCAAAAGAAGCCAAACAGAAGAACATCTACTGCATGCGGCCATTTACACGGTGTTCAAGCCCAGGCAAAATTAATCGGTGGTGATAGATTCAAAGCACGTGCTACCTTTATCAGTGGGGTTGACTGGGAGAGGACACCAGGGAGTCTTCTGGTGTGCTAGCAATGTTTTATAGCGTGGTTGTTGCGTGGGTGTAAGTATTTGTAAAAATTCACTTAGATGGAGGCTTAAGATTTGTGCGCTTGCCTACATGTAAGACAGAAGTAATACTTTATTTTAAAAATTAATTTGAAGAGAGAAAAAGGTTTGTTTGATAGATCTTAGGGGATCAGTGAATTCTTTACAGGAAAACTGGGATCCAGAGTACCTAATCATTAACGTGAATATTATGAATCAGTTATAATCATTCATCTATAAAGCTGAGAAAAGTCAAAAGATGGAAAAATAGGAACAGAGGGCCAGATATGCCCAAGGTAGTCCCAAATTGAGGCAGTGAAAGCAGCCACAGGCCCAGACAAGCTCCCGCTGACTGGTGAAAGTTGTCGCACCTTCTGCGACATCCAGCTCTGCGTTCAGTAGCATCACCGGGCAGCTTGCAATTGACCATGGTGGGAGGAGTGTTCCCACAAGAGAAAGCAAACACGTACACCTCAGCGCTCTTTGACTTTTTCCTCCAGCTGATTGCTAAACAGCAGGTTGGTGAACAAGATTTAAGGGTAGTCCACACGGGTTGGTGCACTGCATCTAAATGAAAGGCATCTTACTCGGTCTCCAGGCTATTATGTAGTCTAGTCGGTCACAGTCTGCCCATATGTTGCTTCCTTTTCCCACTTTATTAACCATTGCTTTAAATAAAAAGAAAAAAATGTATGCTACGACTCTGCTTCAGTCAATGTATTTAAATCACTTAGCACAAACAGCATCTGACATTCAATGGGATTCAATAAATGGCGATTCTGTGTTTTTCACTTAGGGTTCACTTTATTCTGCTTGATTTGAAATATCTTAGTAATTCTATTTTCAAGTCCTTGATATCATATTTTGTTTATATATGTTTTAGGTATTTAAATGACTTAGATCGATCCTATTTTTAAATTCTTCACTTAGAATTTTTATTTTTAAACTGTTATCTTATTTTTCATCTCTCTTGAGTAACTTTTAGTTACTAAACATAACACGTGTTCATTGTAATAAATGCAGATAAACAAAAGACTGAAAATTAAAATCAGTGGACACTTCTGGGTGGGGCCCAAGTACGGGAGGCGGGGCAGGTGCTGGCAGCGCGGGGGGGGGGGGCCTCGCAGTGCCTCTGATGGCGACGACCGTGTTCTGGAGCGTCGTCTGTCTCCCGGTCCCCTGGTTCATCCCTAAGGGTCCCACCCCGGAGGTATCATCACCATGTCGGTGACCTGCTCAGTTTGCTGCTCTCTCTTTTGGCCTATTGCGGTTCTGGCCCAACTCAGTCCTCTCTTGGACCACCGCTGAAAATGAAACTGTCTGGTATCTCAAGCATCCCCAGCCTGGAGGAAGAAGACCCGTGGTCCAGGGCTCAGCCCCCGAGCTCCTGGAGAGAGTTCCTCTAGATGCAAAGCCCCCTCCACACCCAGGCCACCTTTCTTGGCTTGCCTTCTTGGGCCATTCTATGCCTTACACATTCACACCACGTTGAATACCTTCTTCTACAATGCAGGATTTTTTTTTCCTGTGCCTTTATGACGCTTGGATGAATTATGCACCTCCTTAATCTAAACGGTACTGACGACATAAAATATGTATGCACTCTTCTGCGATAGAAGGTGCTATTCTCCTGAGAAGCACGCCCTCTCTCCTCGGAACCTGTCGATTTGAAGCCGGCTCAGGACGTGGGAATCAGGGAGGTGTTTAAAATCTGTCAGCAGGCAATACGGCTCCGTGCAGCAGCCAATAGGAGAGCACGTTCGGGGGCGCTGTCTCCCAACAGCATCACACCAAAGTATATTTTCAGGATGAATTTCTTACTTCTGCTATCTTTTGGAATAATTTTTTTGCCTGCTTTCTATGGAAAGAAAAGAAAATTAAAATCACTCATAAATACCCACTACCCATAAGTAACTACTACTAACATTAAGAATATGCACACATTTTTTTCTTCAAAATTAATGGTATCATATAGTATATACTATTCTTTAACCTGCTAGGGATTTTGCTAAATAAATTGTGATTCTCTGTTCCATGTCGTTTTCTTTTACAAAATATTTCCACCAGTGGTATAGTATTCCTTCATATGTAATAAATCTTAATTTATTTATCAAATTTCCTACTCTTGGGCATTTAGGGATTATTTTCCCTAATTTTTAAAAACACCATTAACAAAATGCTTTGAAGATTCTTTAGGTCATTTGTTTTGTATATTTGTGATTATCTTCCTAAGATAAGGTCCTAGTAATTAAATTACTGAGCCAAAAAAGTGTGTATCTGAAAAGATAAATACTATATGATTCCACTAATAGGAGGTACATAGAAGTCAAATCCACGGAGACAAAAAGTAGGATAGTGGTTATAGGGACTGGGGACAGGGGCAATGGGGAGGTACTGCAGAATGCAGGGCACCCAACCTGAGGCCCGCAGGACGCATGCAGCCCAGGATGCTTGTGAATGTGGCCCAACACAAAACCATAAATTAACTTAAAACAGGATGAAATTATTTGATGATTATGTGTCACAATGTATTTAATGTGGGGCCCAAGACAACACTTCTTCCAGGGTGGCCCAGAGACACCGGAAGGTTGGACACCCCTGGGGGGTATAAAGTTTGTTTTGCGAGAGGCAACAGCTCGGAAGATAAATGGAGGTGATGATCGCGCAGTGATATGCAGGCACCTGATGAAGACCACAGAACGGGACACTTAAAAATGGTTGTGATGAGAAAGTTTGTGATATGCATTTTTCCACAATTAAAAAAAATTAAGAAAAAAATTACATTTATTTTCAAGCTTCTCATGTGTCTTCTCAACCCCTGGATGCTGAAAAAATTTACAGCTCTACCTGTAGAATGTGTAGTGGTTGTTTCCTGTATCCTTGACTGTACTGAATACCATTATTTTTCAAACCACAAACAACTTGATAAGTAGAAAATCGATAGCTTATAGTTTTAATCTGCATTTATTTTACTATTTGTAAGGTTGGATGTGTTTGTACATACATATTATTATTTGGATTTTTCATTTTCTTTGTCCATTTTTCTATTGGTATCCTCATCACTTCTAAAATACTATCTTAATGCCCTGACTGATGTGGTTCACTTGGTTGAGCATCATCTTGCAAAGCGAAAGGCTGCCGGTTCAATTCCCTGTCAGGGCACATGCCTGGGTTGTGGGTTTGGTCACCAGCAGGGGCTATACGAGAGCCAAGTGATCAATGTTTCTCTCTCTCTCTGTCTCTCTCTCCCTCCTTTCTCCTCTAATGAATAAATAAATATTTAAAAAGTAAAACAAAATATTATTTCAACTGTAGTTTTTAACATAATACTATTTATTTCTAGGTGTTTTTAATTATAAATGTTTAAAAAGTATAAGTAATTATAATTTATAAGGCCTTTAAACGGTGTAATTATAAATTTATTTTTTTTAAGATTTTTATTTCTTTATTTTTAGAGAGAAGGAAAGGGAAGGAGAAAGAGAGGAAGAGAAACATCAATGTGTGGTTGCCCCTCGCCCACCCTCTACTGGGCACCTGGCCCACAACCCAGGCATGTGCCCTCACTGGGAATCGAACCCATGACCCTTTGGTTCGCAGGCCGACACTCAATCCATTGAGCCACACCAGCCAGGGCTATAATTTTATTTTAACATTAATTGTAATTTTGTTTTCTACGATTAAGATTTTTAACTTTAAATCATTTTGTACTTATTTTTAATTGTTAATCTTGCTAGTGTGTTCTCAAATTTTTGTAATTGCTGTTACCTAATTTGAATCTTTAATGTCGTTCTTCCAATCACTTTATCTTCCTATACAATCCTTCTTTTTATCCCTCCTCCTAATTTCTCTGGAAAATAATCTTTTCTGCTTTCAATGATCTTTTTATTGATTATAAGACTGATCGGAGGACAGATGGATTGGCAATAGCCCTGGGTGGAAGAGAGCATGCTGTTCAAGGGAGTTTTGAAGTCTCCTCCTATTTGCCCTGAGGTCACTCTTTTGGAGAAGAAACAGACATTTTTCCTCCCGAGGTTGGTTCCTCATCCCCTGAGACCCATGCAGCAATGATCCTGCCCACAGCATCAGCCCGGAAATGCCTCTGTAGGAGCGCTGTAGCCTCCAGCCACTGCACCTGCCCTTTTGAAGAGAGCTGTCGGTTCATATGCTGAACGCCTGACGCATGCAGTCACGAGACTTGGGGCAAGCTGTGCCCACTGTGTCCCATGAGGCAGGCGGGGAAGGCAGTCAGGAGATCACACCTGAGGAAGACACCTCACACTCTGCCTTTCTCACGATGGTGGTGAGAAGTGGGAGGGCGTTGCACCCACTCTTTTTCCTTGGACCTGGAAAGTGGGGATTGTGTCTTATTCAGCCCATCTGGAGTCCCGAGTCTTAGATGTATGTTTGTTAGATGATTCATTAATGTGAACCAAGTACATTCTCTTTAATAAAGAGCTGGTATAATGCCACGGAGACAGAACTCTTAGGTTCTAGTCTCAACTTTGTGACTAGTTAAGCAAGACCTAAGGTAGAACCTTTGATAGAATGTTTCATTTCTCTAACTCTTGGTTTCCTTATCTCTAAAAAGTAATAATACCTACCAAATTGACCTTATAAGGATAATATTAAAGAACCTTCCAGACTGTTAGGGAGATTTTAGGAGAATTTTTAATTATTTATACTCAAAAATAGTTTGGAAAATCCTAATAGACTGAAAAGTGACTAAGACGTGCGTATACATGTCCTCTTTTTCTGGGTCTTGCAGAATAAGGTATATACTTGGCTTTTCTACTCAGCAGCCCCCCTTCTCCTTTTCCTCCTCCTCCACCCATGGGCAGATAGGGTCACCCAGTGGGAGCAGAAGACTGAGGATGGCTGGATCTGTGCCAGAAGGATCTGGTTGACTCCAAGGGAGACCAGCAGAAGAGGGACAGGGGGTGATGGAAGACAGAAGGGCAGCCTCGTGGACAGCAGGAGGGAGTTCTGTGTATACATACACACACACACACATATATATGTACTGCAGATATGAATGAGGGGGTACCAGCGTTTAGTGGAAGAGCATGAGAATGTTAGGGACTGGAGAATGGAATGACAAGGGAGATAGGGTATACCACAAATGTCTCTGTGGACTACCAAGTGGCTCCATTTTTATTGTCTTTCTGTAGATGTCACTTATATCAGTCAGGGTCCTCCAGATAAACAAAAATAGTAGGAGACAGACAGATATTTCAAGGGATTGTCTTGAAATATCAAAAGGTTTCCATGCAGCCTGGTCATCTGAGTCAGTTCTCTCATCAGATCCGTTCCCCCGGGCCCCAAATATAGGCCACTCAAAGCCCTGTGCTCCTCGGGGCCCCTGTGCCCTCGCAACGCCCTCACGCTGAGTCCCTGAGAGCCGCTTCCTCCCACTCAAGCCCTGCATCGTCAATGGCAGAAGGACTGTGGAAGCCCCCCTCGACTCCCCAGAGCGGAAGATCTCCTGGATGGAGAAACTGTCTTCCAGGCACCCCTTCCCAGGCGACATGCTGTAAACTGAATCCTCAGCATCGAAAATACAAGCCTTGCCAGGTCACACATCCCACCTAATGATCCCTGAAAGAAACCATCAGTAAACCTCGGGCAGCGATCTGGAAGTCTGCAGGTACAGCTACAAAAACACAAGGTGAGGCGGATGACACAGAAAGGCTCATTTCACTTGGGCAGCATCTCTGTGTCTTTCTTTCATGGACCATTGTGTCTGCCTCTTTGTCTGCGGTGCAGCAGAGATGGGTCTTACCGAAACACATTAGGAATTTGTAGTTAATCTTGAGCTGCGATGAGCCTTATCAATCGCATATTGGTACCGTCTCCACGAGTCTGCGGCCTGTGTGTTCTGAGAGAGGGATTTGGTTATAAACAAAATCCTTCTGCTATTGGGATTATTACATGGTTAATGTAGCTATGAACATCAGAAGGAAGAACTCTCGTCAACTTCCCTGGTCTTTCATTTCATTTCTGCTCTGCCTTCTCCAGCCTTCAGAGCTCGGGTGGGGTGCCGATACCCAGTTCTCACCTCTGCCACCCTCATCGGCCACCCCGTCCCAGCTTGAGGCAGGCTCCAGTCACCAGAGCCCATCAGACCAGGAGACCAAGCGCGTCAACTGCCACAACCCTGACTTTACATTTTGATGATGGCAGACTGAACTTTCCAAAAATGGCCACAGTGATGTTTCTGATATTTTGTCCCATGAGCTTTTTCCCAGAGTTTTGTCACTCTCTATGAAGACGTGGGGTCTGGCTCCCCATCCCTTGAGCCTGGTTGGGACTTCGTGACAACCTCAGTGAACAGCACGCAGCCAAAGAGACACTACAGGACTTTTGGGGCTAGGTCCTCGAAAGCAATATAGCTTCTGCTTGGCTCTCTCTTTCCCAAGATGCCAGACCATGGAACCCAGCCACCATGCTGTGACGAAGCCCAGGCCACAGGGAGAGGCCTCGTGTTCCAGGTGACAGTGTTCCGGCTCAGGTCCCTGCCTCCAGCTAGCACGACCACCAGACCTGCAAGAGAGGGGGGCTTTGGATGATCCCCGCTCATGCTGAGTGAAGCAGGGACAGGCTACCACTGCTGAGCCCCGCCAACATCACGGACGTGTGAGCACAGTGAGTATTGTCTTGTTTCAATATCACAGGGTGATTTGGTTGCGACAGCCACAGTAACTGGAACCATTTCTCTTCTACATCTGGAATCCAGGAGCCAGAAAAATGACTAAACTCCCTCCTCACTGAGTCAGCCTCCTCCAGGCCGGTCCCAAGCCTTGGCTCCCTACGGTTGCCTCCCCACATTGGCCTAGCCCTACCCTGGCTGGTGTGGCTCCATTGGTGGAAGCATCATCCCGTAGACCTGAAGGTCGTGGGTTCGATTCCAGTCAGGGCACACAGCTAGGTTGCCGGTTCAATCCCCGGTCAGTGCGCATATGGGAGGCAGCCAGTCAATGTTTTTCTCTCACATCGATGTTTCTGATTCTTTAAAAACAATAAACATATTTTAAAAAATAAAACCAAAACCAGATTTATTATTAAAACATGAAAATAAAATAAATAAAAGGCGGAGCCCCATGTCCTTTCATCCTCCTCACTTCTAACCGCTCACCCTGCCTACGAGCTCAGTCGCCCTCAGGACTGGCGTTGGGCCCTGGACTCCACCTGGTGCCCAGGAGCTGAATGAACTTCCCTGCTTTGTTCCGCCCCGTCCCTGCTTTAAACTGTGACCCTCGATGCAGGTCAGCCCTGTCACCCCAGTCCACCCACCCCTTCACATTACAGATGATGGCAGCCCGGGAGCTTGGTTACTGACTGGCCCTGGCCAACCTGGCTTGATCAGAGCTCTGGGGACAACCGTCACCTGAGCCAGGACCGGGTGTTCCACACCCAAGAACGTTTCTTGCCAGGTGGCAATAACTCAGGCATGGACTGGGCAGAAGGGCCAGCCTCCCAGGCCATGGGGACATTGTCTTACCAGGCCCCTGGGGACCCACTCCTCCGTCCCCTCCCCCCAATCAGCTCACAAAGATCACCCTTCAGTAACCACTGGAATATAACTAGAGGGTCATTTGGGATAAATGTGGGTAAACAAGTCCTGTTACACTAGGGAGCCCGGAGCAAAACCGAAGCTCTTGGAGGGGCACAAGTTTGAGATTCTTACCTAATCTTCCCACCCTGAAGTAGGATTTGGAGGTTTCTCTATATTTAACAAAACGAGTACAAATGTGTGCTCTTAGCTGCTGGTAGCAAGCTCGTTTTCAGAAGAGAAAACCACTTTTGTTGGAAAAATTCCATCACTCCACGTAGGCAAGTTCCACAGGCATGAATGTTGGCTGGTGCCAAGGTTTCAGAGAAGGAAGAAAGCATACTTTGTCTTTTAAAAAAATATATATATATATATTTATTTATTTTTAGAGAGAGGGGAAGGGAGAGTGAAAGAGAGAGAGAAACATCAGTGTGTGAGAGATACATTGATTGGTTGCTGCTCACACACCCCCAGCCGGGGTCCTGGCCCACACCCCAGGCGTGTGCCCTGACAGGGACTTGAATAAGTGACCTTTTGGTTCGCGGGCCAGCACTTAATCCACTGAGCCCCACGCGCCAGGGCGAAAACATACTTTTTCTGAGACAGGGACAGATATGTCACTCCCGATGGAGGGAGGAGAAGAAAGGGGAGAGAGATGGGTTGGGACCTGGTTGGAGAAAGAGGGTAGTCAAAGAGTGGGGAAAGCCACTTGTCCTGTCACGCGATCCCTCCCGTGAACTTCACGGCTGCAGGAAGGTCCCCCCAAACCTACTACACACCTGGTGGGAGCCAAGGTTCTGTGGAGACGGTGAGCAGGCCGGGTTTGCATCCAGCCTGTGTGGGGAGACAAAGACTGGCGGGGACCCCAGAGCTGGAGGCAGAGGTGAGTGTAGCCTGGGGGAAACAGCGGCAGGAGTCCAGGACCCACCAAGGGGGTGGGGGTGGGGGTGGGGCTCAGAGCGACCCTGCTTAAGCCACGCAGGCTCCAGCCGAGCTCTGGGCGCATAAGGATTGCAGGCGCCCAAGGGCACCGATACTTCCATCCTCCCCCGGACCACGCAATGAAGAGGCAGCGTGCGGTCACTGTGAAATATTCGGACAGTCCGCCAACTATAAAGAGCAACGTGAAAAGTCATTTTGCTGCATATCTTGAAACATATATAAAAAATGCTTTTTCCCCCCAAAATAAAATCAAATATGTTCTCTTGTCACCCCTTTTCCCAACTGTTAGATAATGTTAACAACAATATACTTTTATTTCATGTATTTGTTCCTCTTTACCAGGAATAGTCAAAACAGTATCGTGGTTTATGAAGAATTCTGAAAAGATTCACCTAATTTTTAAAAAAATCCTCACCTGAGGACATGCTCGTTGACTTTAGAGTTAGGGGGAAGGGGGAGAAAGAGAGGGAAAGAAACGTGGATGTTGGGAAGAAGGAACCAGCAACCCAGGCCTGTGCTCTGACCGGGAATGGAATCCGAGACCTTTCAGTGTGCGGGGCCACGCCCAGCCAACCGAGCCACACCGGCCAGGGCGCACCTGGTTTTCTGAAAAGAATTATTTTTTCAATAATGAAGTAAATGTTTCTATGTGTCACATATGAAGCTTTTGGTCCCTGACAACCCAGTAGCCTCTCTGGAAAGTTCTCTGGAATTTGCACGTAGCACTATTAGTTTTTGTCAACAAGTTTTCAAATATTGTTCATCTCTGTCATCATACGTATAAAAAGAATTTGAAAATATCAGTGCTTTCCTCAACGCAAGGAGCTTTGTAAAAAGCACTGATATGAATAAAATGCTTAATATGTGTACTGTAAATGTATAAAAAAACCAAAATTCTATGTCTAGAACAGCAAACTTATTAACTTGGCTGTTTCTGAGCAGGAGAATGGGGTAAGGTGATGAACAGTGGACTTTAGTTTTTTCCTGTACATACTTTACTATTATTTGAAAAGAATATTTTATAATTTCAGCCCTGGCTGGTGTAGCTCAGTGGATTGAGCGCGGGCTGGGAATCAAAGGGTCCCGGTTCGATTCCCAGTCAGGTCACATGCCTGGGTTGCGGTCCAGGTCCCCATGAGGGCCATGTGAGAGGCAACCATACATTGCTGTTTCTCTCCTTCTCTGTCTCCCTCCCTTCTCCTCTCTCTAAAAATAAATAAAATCTTAAAAAAAAAAGAATATTTTATAATTTCTAAAAGCTTATTTTTTTAAGACTTTATTTATTTTATTTTTAGACAGAAGGGAAGGGAGGGAGAAAGAGATGGGGAAAAACATCAATGTGTGGTTGCATCTCACATGTCCCCCCTGGGGACCTGGCCCGCAACCCAGGCATGTGCCCTGACTGGGAATTGAACCGGCAACTCTTTGCAACTCTTTGGTTCACAGCCCACACACCCAATCCACTAAGCTACACCAGCCAGGGCTCTAAAAGCTTAAAACCAACCAACTGTGTTACCAAAAAAGGATTATTGGGTGGAGAACCTAAGTTTTGTTTGACAACCGGGACATTTTTTCCCACGAACAATTTGGGTGAGAACTGAATTGTTCAGCATGGGAGACGTTTCAGAACAGAGGGTAAAGTGTGAAAGGCTTGCCTTTTGACCTTGAGGTGAAGAGATGAGAGGACATGCCCTGCCATGCCCCTGGTCTGTTGCTGGGTGTTGGGGAAGGGGACAGTGACAATGGGAATTTCCCTCGGGCTCCTCCCCTTTCTCAGGCGGGGGCAGGTGGGGGTCGCTGTCAGCCCAGGTGCTCCTGAGATCACTGACGAATAGCAAATCCAAGCAGCCCTGGCCGCCTCCTAAGATTTCTAAGGAAGTGGGATAATCCAGCGATAAGTCTTTCATTTGAACATGACAATAAAGCTTTTTTTTTAGAAAACCTTTTCAACCATCCCATCATCAGCAGGTATGTACCCTCGGTTGTTTTTCCAAAAATGGGGATGATTTTCCACTGAGTTCCTGGTAAGTAAGTAACGGAAGTAACTAATGTGAGGCTTGGTTTGGGAGACCGCAGGCCAGCGTTGGGAGTTACACTGGAGTAGAATGGAGTTTGAACTTGGGGTCCAGACCCAGTCACCATAGAAGCTGGTCATTTTAGAGGGGGTGCCATTAACCTCGTGGACAAATTGTGGCACCAGCATGCAACACATCATAATCATAAACTTAATTTGCTAAGTAAAGGCAAGTCACTTTATTTCTTGTTTTTTGTTTTTTTTTTTTTAATTCCCGTTAATCCGCACTGGTCACCTTCTTAGGCCAGAATGTTTTCTCTCTGTAGTAACGTGAACTGAGCCTATTCCATATATAACTCAGGTCCCTGCTGCTGAGAGTGACAATTTACCGAGTGCCAAAACCAAATTCCCCGAGCAGGGCAGAAGTGACAGAACCAGAAATTAACAAAGTTGACCAGAAACTATCTTTTCATGCTAGCTGGAATTTACCCAAAGAGAATGCAGACTGCAAAAGCATGCTGAGGCTGAGTTAGAAAGAATAAACCCCCATGAAGTGCAAGAAAAATACACTTTCCTCCAGAACAGCCAGCAGTAGCTCAGGCTGGAGGGGAGGGGGAGCCCGGCCCTCTCAGGTTTCTAGTCCCCTTCCCTGGCCATGGCCTGACAGCTGGGAGCTCACCTCTGCAGGAACTCAGTGGGGTGACCCTGGCAGCGTTTTCGTTGTGAATGCCTCTCTGATTTGCCACTGCCCTGAGACAGGGCTGTTCCATCATAGCTTTAAGGCAGGCATGTACACAACCTTGTGAGGCTCCAGAACGTTCGAGTGCTTTCAAAGAAATGCTTTGCAGGTCTCCCCAATCCTTTCATTTCTTCTCTCCTTTGAAACTCGAGGTGGGGTTTCTCGATCAAATGGTGCATTCTCTTTAAAAATATTAATCTCATGCTAAGCATTTACGGCCCTCTTTCTACAGAGTGGTCAAATTTTGAAGACTAACGTTCCAATCGCCTTGCTAATTTCTTTATCTGTTCTCACAAAGGTCTAGCTCTCCAAAGCAGCCTTGACCTGTGTCTCCCGAGCGTCAGTTTCTGCTCGGTGCCAAAGACAGACGCTACCTCTGGCAGCTTGCCGTGGAAGTAGCAGTCCCAAGCATTAATGTGCAGCACAAACACCTGGATACTTTGTAAATGTGTCATTTCCTGGCCCCGTCCCCAGAAATGGTGAATCACAATAGGTTTGGGGTAGGGGTCCCAGGCTTCTACAGTTTTTAAAAAGCATCCCAGGTGATTCTGGTGCAGGTGGTCTGAGGCCCACATCGTTGTTCCAATGATTACGATCCCCTTGGTGGCCTCCGACCTCCCTAGGCTAGAAATTGTCACCCGGTAGCATTTGACATTTCCCCTTCATTTTGCTTTTCAATACTGACTCTTTCCCCAGTGCACATAATGACTCTATTAAGACTCGATTTTTACTTTTTCCTGGTCCCGCGAGGTCCAGATTTGAGCTAGCAATAGGTTTAGAGATGCAAGATTTTAGACCAGTGGATGTTTCAATCAGAATCTAATTTTGATGCACGGTATAATGATCTTTTGCTCAAAGCAGCTTAGGGATTCTAAGCTGAGAAATATTCACATGAATGGGAAAAAATAAACTCCATTGTGGAAGAAGTGAACCATGTGGGTTTTTTTTTTTTTTCCTGAAATGTCACCCTCTATTTGAAAACTAAAGCATAGTTTTCATGCTGAAGGCAAAAAAGGCATGAGGCCTGTGTCGCTGAACTGTAATTGCTGAAAACCTCATGCTGGGACATTTCACTTGCGTAGTCCCCCAGGCTCCCAGTTCAGCTCCTGCAAATAACCAGGTGGGCAGAGCACACACCTTGCCGACTGGCAAGGTCACCACGTCCTGATTCCAGGCCTCATAGCTAAAGAATTCACTGTCTTATCACTGGGCAAAAAAAAAATTTTTTTTTTACTTCTATTGATATTTTGACCTTCCACAAGCCCTCTGCTCTCCCTAGACTTCCTTGGCATAAAAAGAAAATTGAGATCCACTGAGCAGAGTCGCAAATATTACTACACATCGGACCCTGGGCTCCTTCCAGGTGGCAGCTAAGGTTAGGACAGTGGTATATTGCTCCTGAACTAGAGCGAGTCGGTGAATAACAGGATGAAATCCCCTCCCCTCTGATAATTAGGGGTCTGGCCACAAGGCGAAGGAGAAGAATTAGGGAAATGGATGGTTGTGGACAGCTGTTGAGTTTTTTGCCTCCCTTTCTCCTTCTGGTAGTAGAATTCCCCTTTTCTATGGGAAATCCTGTACATGTGTCTGGGATTGAGGTGCCCCTGCCCCTCAGCACAGAGTACTCTGCCCCTTCCGTTACCCCACCCCAGGTCTGGAGTGCTTGGTTCAGGGAGAGGTGTAAGACCAAGGAACCAAGGAGCAACCTTCCTGTGGCTTTTCTGCCAGAGCTACGAGAAACCTTCTCTTTCCACTGGGAGTGCTCAACCAGACGCTGTCATTGTGGTCACAATGAAAGAGCCTCTCTGGGAGAGGGAGGGACGCACGGAGCCCTGGTGCATTATATGGGCCCCACACGCAGCCAAGTCTGACTTTCACATCAGTCGACAATCTCTGAGTCGACACAGAAGATTAAGTGCCTCAGCCCAGCCACAGCACACATCACTCCCACCCACAATGAAATGTCCTTCACTGCTAACCTTGAGCTTGCCCTCCTTTTTCCTCGATTCCATGTTTGGCCTTCTCAGGGTTACTGCCCTGTTCTTATGGGGCACATCCTCCATCATCTTCCCAAAAAAGGTCCTTCCCAGCCTTGTTTTCTCTTAGGTGAGTTGGGGGTGGCTTTCTGTCCCTTGCAAGCCAAAGAGGCCCGACTGCTACAGATTACACATTTATCCTTGAGATTTATGGCACCGTGCCCCACCCGAACCCCTTTCCAGGGAGTGCATCCGGCCCCCAGTCGCCATAAGTGCTGTGCTGATGACTCACACCTGTGCCCTGCGTTGTTGACAAACTACCTTCACCTTGGAGATACTCAGGAAATCACATCCCACCCAGGGCCAGCCACTGGCTGACTCACACAGTCCTGCCTCAAGGAGGGACGCCTCTGCAGAGCCACCTATGACCCAGATGTCCCATGGCTCGGTCAAGGCTAGACTTGAGCCGAGGCTGCTTCTTTGCTCAGCTGGCTTTCTTCTCACCTCCCTGCAGACTTTTCCCAAAGAGCCCAGGGAGCCCCAGGCCCCTGAATCCCTGTCTCAGCCCCTGTTTTTAGGGAACATACCCTAAGGCACGCTGTAGTTTCTTTAAAAATTAGTTTATATTTCAATCGAAGAAATGTATTACATGGTTAAAAGTAAAACGGTACGAAAAGGCTTTTGCTGGTGAACAGCAGTCCCTTGCCCAGTCTCAGAGAGGCAATCATTCTCGATTCTTCTAATACCCTTAATAATGATTTCAGTGTTTTAAATAATATGCATATCCTGTTATTTCCACTTTAAATGTTATTTATTGACTTTCCGCAATGAGAGAGAATTTAGCTCATTTATACCACCTCTGCTTTCATTCTCACATGACACACCATCAGAGTATATCAAACTTCTAGTTAAATCAATAGTCATTTTTTATATCACTGGGACTA
>PVJI01027041.1:0-18202 GCA_004026765.1 Micronycteris hirsuta
TTCTGAGTACAGGTTTTTTACTGCCCTACTTACATTTATTACTAGGTACTTTATTTGTATTTTTAGTTTTGTTTTTGCAATAGTAATTTGGATTATTTTCTAAGTTTTCTTTTTGATATCTCATCATTGGTATATAACAATGCCATCAATTTCTTTTTTTTAATATATTTTATAGATTATGCTATTACGGTTGTCCCATTCCCTTCCCCCTTTATTCCCCTCTGCCCCACACCCACACCCATTCCCCACCCTTTAGTTTTTGTCCATGGGTCATACACATAAGTTCTTTCACTTTTACATTTCCTATACTATTCTTAACCTCCCCCTGTCTATTTTCTACCTACCGCTTATGCTACTTATTCTCTGTACATTTTCCTCCTCTCTCCTGCTCCCACTCCCCTGTTGATATCCCTCCATGACTTATATAAATGCCTTAACATTTCATATAATAAAGGCTGGGTGATGATGAATTCCTTGAACTCGACCTTATCTAAGAAGCACTTTATCTGCCCTTCCATTCTAAATGAAAGTTTTGCTGGATAGAGTATTCTTGGCTGTAGGTCCTTGCCTTTCATGACTTGGTGTACTTCTTTCCAGCCCCTTCTTGCCTGAAAGGTCTCTTTTGAGAAATCAGCTGACAGTCTTATGGGAACTCCTTTGTAGGTGATTGTCTCCTTTTCTCTTGCTGCTTCTAAGATTCTCTCCTTATTTTTAACCTTGGGTAATGTAACTATGATGTGCCTTGGTGTGTTCCTCTTTGGGTCCAACTTCTTTGGGACTCTGAGCTTCCTGGACTTCCTGGAAGTCTATTTCCTTTGCCATATTGGGGAAGATCTCCTTCATTATTTGTTCAAATAAGTTTTCAATCCCTTGGTCTTCCTCTTCTCCTTCTGGCATCCCTATGACTCGGATGTTGGGACATTTAAAGATGTCCTGGAGGTTCCTAAGCCTCTCCTCATTTTTTTGAATTCTTGTTTCTTCATTCTTTTCTGGTTGAATGTTTTTTTCTTCCTTCTGGTCCACTCCATTGATTTGAGTCCCAGTTTCCTTCTCATCCCTATTGGTTCCCTGCACATTTCCCCTCATTTCCTTTAGTGTATCCTTCATTTGTTCCTGTAATTGCTACCAAATTTCAACCGATCTTATGAGCTTCCTGATTATCAGTGTTCTTAACTGTGCATCTGATAGGTTGGCTATCTCTTTGTCACTTAGGTGTATTTTTTCTGGAGTTTTGATCTGTTCTTTCATTTGGGCCATTTTTTTCCCCTCGGCGCACCTGTTACTTTAAGGGGTGTAGCCTTAGGTGTTCACCAGGGCGGTGTAACTCACAATGCTGTACTGTGACACCTACTGTGGGGGCGGGGCCTGAGTGAACAATAGTGCTTATTCCACTCTCCCTGCTACCCACAAGCAAGTTGGGTCCTTCTGTGCTGGCTCCGTGTGGGAAAGGCTTGTGTAGTTCCAAGTCCCTGTGGGTCTCTCCAACGAACACTCCTGTGAGGCTAGGAGTTCCTCCTGCCACCAGCTCAACCCCCACAGGTGTTTTCAATCAGTGATTTGAGGCTTTATTTCACTGTGACAGTGGGTTGCGTGTTCTGCTCCGCTCCCCAGCTTTTTCTCCCAGTTTATCTTCATGCAAATGAGAGACTGCCTGGTTCACCAGTCTCAGCCCCGCTGGGTCTGGGTCAGCCAGCTGCTGAGTGTGCTGGCCATGTTTTGGCCAGGCACGCCCGCTGCAGGCCTCTCTGGGCAGCCACAGCATTGCTGGTACCACTCCACAAACTGCTGTCCTGCTAGCGCACTCTCCTCCCGGCTCCGCCCTGCTTACTGGTCTGAATGAACATGTTTTCTTTAACTCCTTGGTTGTCAGATTTCCACTCAGTTCAATTTGCTGTCAGTTCTGGCTGATTTTGTTTTTTAAATTGTTGTTTTTCCTCTTTTGGTTGTGCAAGGGATTGTCCACCTATGCCTCCATCTTGGCCGGAAGTCCAAATTTTCAACTTCTTGTTCTTCTCCTTCTTGCACTCCTACGATTCTGAGGTTATAGCTCTTATAGTTGTTCCAGTGGTTCCTAAGTTTCTCCTCTTTTTTTTTTTAATTCTTCTTTCTTCATTCTTTTCCAGTTGCATTTCTTCCTTTTGTTCCAAATTGTTCATTTGAGTCTGGTTTCCTTCCCTTCACTCTTGGTTCCTTATATATTTTGTTTTATTTCAGTTTGGGTAGCCTTGACTTCTTCCTTTGTTTTGTGATTGAGTACAATCAGTTTTTGAACATACTGATTATCAGTGTTTTGAACTCTGCATCGGGTTGTTTGGCTATGTCCTTGTCACTTAGCTCCTTTTCTGGAGTTTTTATCTGTGCTTTCATTTGGGCCATATTTCTTTGTCTCCACACACCTGTTATTTTGTAATGGGGAAGGCTTTAGGTATTCCCCAGTGAGAAGCAACCCTCTTTGTTGTGTCGTGGAGCTTTCTGTGGATGAGGTGTCAGAGAGGAAACAATGCCACTTGCTCAGCTCTCTGCTGGCTCTAGCCCCTCTTTCCAATGAACTCAGTCATATGAGACTGGGAATTTCTCCCACTGTTGCAACCTCTGCAGTAGTTTACAGCTAGTTTTGAGTCTTTAGTTTCCCATTCAGCCAGCCCTACCTCTCCCATGTGGTCTGCTACCTTGCCACATGAACTCTCTGGCCAGCTCCACCCCTCCTACATGTCTGGCTGAATGTTTCTTTCACTCCTTGGTTCTCAGAGTTCCATGCAGTTTGATTTTTTAGCATTTGTGGTTGTGTATTTTTTAAAAATTGGTTGTTATCCCTTTGGTTGTGTGAGAAAGCAAAGTGTTTCTACCTATGCCTCCATCTTGGCTGAAACTGCTCTTTCTTTCTTTCTTTCTTGATAAGTCTAGTTAAAGGTATATCAATTTTGTTTATCTTTTCAATGAACCAGTTCCTGGATTTATTGTTTTTCTAGTTCTTTCAGGTGGAATGTTAAGTTGTTTATTTCAGATACTTCTATCTTCTTTAAATAGGTCTGAAATGCTATGATCTTCCCTTTCTGGACTGCTTTCACTGTTCACTATTGGTTTTGAGTTGTGTGTTCATTTTCTTTTTTTTTTAACAGATTGACTACAAAATATTTTATTTTTAACTTAACTTGTTAGATGGGCTGATACAATGACTTTGGCAAATTTGATTAACAACAAAATAATTTTATCCAAATTTAATAATTTATTGCTGGTTTGAGGCTTTCTCCTTGTTTTATACTTAAGTAGAATTTACATCGTTTCCACGAACAGCAGATATCAATATTTAAGGGAATTAATAGTGACCTATTCAATAAGGCAATCATCTTGGTAACAAACTTTTATTGAAATCTTACATAACTTGGCTTTATAAACAGCCAACATAATTGAAAAATGGGTTCTCCCTCTAAAGCCTTAAGTACCCAAAGCTTGAAACTGTTTAAATTTAAAAGTAAGCAAACAAATAAAACAACAAAACCCCTGCAGCAGATCCTGCTGAAATACTTTAAAAAAAAATCTAAATGAGCTTAATCTTTACAAAAGTTATTTTAGCTCAAAATCTATAAAATCAAAGTTATCTTAATTCTACAAAGAAGGAAGGAGGTCTTCATGCCACCATTTCTTTAGAACCTCATCTTTTTCATCATATTTGGCCACAAATTTTTGTGTGCCCTTGTTTTCAGAGGATTTCTCTTGCAGGAGAGGCCAAGTACAAACATGGAAGAGTAACTGCCTAAGCAAGTAGGAAAGTGTTCCATAATAGTATGCAAAGAACATAGAGTTCTGGATTAATCTCTGGAACTCCATCTGGACCATGATCTTAACTTTGAATGATCTAGAACAGGATCTTGAAGCTCTTTTTGGTGGAGGGGACACAAAATGAGCCTTTGAAGGTGGAGCGGGTATGGGAGAATTGGAATGAGACTGGCTCCTCGACCTAGATTTTGATTTTATATCACCTTTTCCATTTTCTTTGGGGGAACAAGATCGAGAATGAGACCTGCTTTGAGATTTCTCGTACTCATCCTTAGATCTGCTTCGAGAGCGTGAACGGGAGCCTCAATCAGACTTGGGCTTCGATTTGCTCTTTGATCTAGATTTCCTGCCTTTTGACAGAGACTGAGATTGACCTTTGCTCCAACATCTGGATCGGAAGCGACTTTTGAGATGCTTCTTGATCTACTGCGGCTGCTCCTGCGACTCCTACTTCATGACCTCCTTCTAGACCGTGACCTTGACCTTCTTCCAGAATAAGACCGCCTATGGCTCAATCGTGCTTTATCTTCAATGAGCCTAATATTTCTGCCATTTATTTCTGTACCATCAAGTTTATCCAAAGCACGCTTCATGCCAGAGTAGGAGCAAAACTCAATTACTCCTTCGTTTGTGCGTTCTTTGTGAGCATCCGCATAGGTTACTTCACCTGCTTGTCTCATGAAATCCTTTAAATCTTGCCAGCTACAGCGACTAGAAAGATTTTCTACAATAAGCCTGAACTCTGTATGAACTGGTGGTCCACATTTGTCTCTGCCAGAAGTTCTCCGATGGCCGTATCCACCCCCACCACTGCGGCCTCCGCAGCTGTAGTCGTGGCGATCGCGGCCCGGGACTGCGCGTGTTCCACGAGGACACGCTCGCCACAGAGGTCCTTGCAGTTCAGCTCGTAAACGGTGTCCTCGGCGCCGGGGGCGTCCTCGAACTCCACGAAGCCGTGCCCATTTTTAAGATCTATTTCGAGGAGGAGGCCATAGCCACTGAAAAAGCGCTGAATGTCCTTCTCCCTGACGTGGTAGCTAAGGCATCCCATGCAGACGTGCGGCAGGTCCCTGGAGGGCAGGGGGCCCGAAGGCTGGCTGTGGAAAGGTGGACTGTACGGCAGAAACCGCGGAGCGGGTCTGGGGACGTCAAGAGCCCAAACACGCGCCTTTCGCAAGAACAGCGGCCAAATCCCAGTTGTGTGTTCATTTTCATTTGTTTTCAGGTACTTTTCAATTTCATGTCCTCATTTTTTACCTCATTATTTAATAGCATGTTATTTAGCCTCCAAATATTTGAATGTTTTTGTGTTTTTTTTTAATTGAGGCTAATTTCTAGTTTCAAACCTTTGTGATCTGAGAAAATTCTTTATTTGATTTGAATTTTCTTGAATTGGTTAAGGCTTACTTTGTGTCCTACCATGTGGTCTATATTTGAGAATAATCCATGTGTACACTCTGTTGCTTTGAGGTGAAACATTCTGTAAATGGCAATGAAATCTATTCAATATGATGTGTGGTCTAAGGTAGCTATTTCCTTGTTCTTTTTTGTTACTGTGTAGTATTCATTTTTTATCCTTGTTTTTTATAATGGAATACCTATCCATTGGTGACAGTTGGGTGTTAAAAGCACCTACAATGACTATGTATTTGTTGATCTGTTCCTTAAAGTCCTCCAATATTTATATATTCCTACATAGTATGCATATATGTTTACCAGGGTTATAACCTCTTGTTTTATTGATCTCTTTAGTATAATGTGTTGACCTTCTTCGTCTCTTGTTAAAGCCTTAGCTTTGAAGTCCGTTTTGTCTGATATAATTATTGCTAGCCCAGATTTTTTTTTCATCTGCATTTTCATGGAGTATTTTTCCATCTCTTTGCTTTCAGCCTGTGTAAATCTTTTGCTCTGAGTTGGTCTCTTGCAGAGAGCAAATATATGAGTCATGTTTTCTTATCCATTCAGGTACCTTATGTCTTTTGATTAAAGCACTTACATTTTGATTAAATCCATTTACATTTAAGGTTATTTTTTGATAGGTACTTATTCATTGCTATTTTTCCCTTTGTATCTCTGTTCCTCTCTCTCTTCCTCATCCTCCTTCTCCTCCTCCACTACCTCTTCCTCCTCCTTCTTCTTCTTTGCAGAAATAGAGAAGTAGAAACTTTAGCGTTTCTTGAAATACTGGTTTGGTGGAAATGTACTCATTTAGCCCTTTTTGTTTGTTTGAGAAGCTCTTTACTTTGCTTTCCATTTTACATGAAATCATGCTGGATAGAGCATCCTTGCTTTTTTTTGCTTTGAATACTTCATGCAAATTCCTTCTGACCTATAGTGTTTCTATTGAGAAATCAGTGACAGCCTTATTGAAGCTCCCTTTTAGGTAACTGTTTATTTCTTGATGCCTTTAAGACTCTCTTTGTCTTTAAACTTTGCTATTTTAATTGTGATGTGTCTTGGTCTGGGTCTCATTGGGTTCATCTGATTGGGACTTCCGGTGCTTCCTGAACTTATATGACTTTTTCTTCACCAGGTTAAGGAAGTTTTCTCATTATTCCTTCAAAGAACATTTCTAGCCCTTCTTCCCTTTCTTCTACATCTGGTATCCCTATGATGTCAATATTGTCACATTTCATGTTGTCCAAAAGCTCCCTCTAATGATCCTCATTTTTTTTCTTGTTGTTGTTGTTTCTCTAACTGGCTGGTTTTTTCTACCTTGTCTTTCTAATTGCTGATTTGCCTTCTGCTTCATCTAGCCTGCTTCTAATTCCTTCTAGTGTATGTGTATTTTTCATTTCAGATATTGCATTCTTTCTTTCCAACTAGTTCTGATTCATAGTTTCTATGTCCTTTTTCATGTTGATATAGTTCTCATTTAGTTTCTTGAGCATGATGATGACCATTACTTTGAATTCAGTGTCTGATAATTTACTTTCCTCAATTTCATTTAGCTCATTTTTAGGGATTCTTTCTTTTCTTTCATTTGGAGGTTATTTCTTTGTCTCCCCTTTTTAACTGTCTCTCTTTGCTTGTATGTATTAGATACATCTACTTTGAATCCCTGTATTATAGGGTAGTCTTATGTGGTAGGAATCTTGTGGGACCCAGTGGTGCAATCTCCTTGATCTCCTGAGCTGGATGCTCTAGGAATGTTTTTTGTGTGGGTTATGAGGACTCTCCTGGTATATTTGGATCATAATTGTTGGCCCATTTGTTGGTGGTATCTCCCCTCTGGCTGGTTGATTGAGAGTCTCAGCCCCTACCACATTTGTACACTGTTGCACAGGTGCTGACAGAACAGAGCAAAACAACACAAAAGACAAAATCAAAACAAGCAAATCCTCCTCCCCAAACAACATACATGTCAATGAAAAAAGAGGAAAAATTAATAAAAGTGGAAAGAGAAATGCAATAGTAAAAGAAAGGGATTTAAAAGAGAAAAATAATAGAAGAGCAAAGAAAAGAAGTGTGATTATGAGAGGAACAAAAGAAAGAGAACCAATACAGTAATGAATAGAAAGAGTAAAATGATAAAAGGGGACAAAGAAAGAGAAAAATAGTAAAAATAAGAAAAAGAAAGAAGGAGGGGACAGTGAGGTAATCTAAGGTAAGGGTAAAATTAGAGTTATAAAAGAAAAAGCAGAAAATAGAAGAAAATATAAAAACAATAAAAAGGCTGTGAAAAAGAAAAAATAACAAAAATAATGAAAAAGTACAAAGTGGAATTCATCTCGCAGAGTTTAGTGCTTGCCTGCTGGTTTCTCCCTTTGCATATGGCTCTGATGTCTGAAGCTAGTATAAACCAATGTCAGGTGCTGTCCTGTTTGAAGCTACAAGTGATCCACAGTTTGTGGCTAATTCCTCTGGGCTTGGCTGCACCTAGGATGGCCCAAGCTGCTCTGTGAAGCTGGATTTTTGTCAGCATTGGGTCCAAGGGTGGGTCAGCAAATGTCCCAATTCACCACAAAATCTGCTTCTGCTTGTGTCTGCCTGCAAACTTGCTGTCTGTCTTAGACTTGTCACAGACATGACTCTTTCTGAGAGGTCTTCTGGCAGAATCTGGAGGATGGAACTCCTGGATCTCCCACAGGAGGTGCCTTTCAAACTTCAGGAAAGAATGTGGGTGTGTTCTTCTGCCCCTGAGGGAGTAGTCTGAGTCTGTCTGGTAGCATTTCCCTGTACTAGGTAGAGTGGGACCCCTAGTAGGCCAATAGATGGGGCCTCCAGAGCCCTGATTTTGGGTCTGTGAAAAATGTGGAGGGTATTTCAATTGCTGTTCCATGAGGGAGAAGCTCCTGTCTGTTTCCTTGGAAAATGTGTGAAATGGCTTCATGCTACATACGGTCTCTGACATGCCCTGAGTCTGCATATGTTGCTGTCTCCTCAGCAGTGGTTAAGATGCAGGATTGGAGAAAATAAAAAAAAATAAAAAAGAACCAAAAACAAAACAAAAAACAAACAAACAGAAAAGGTGCATGATGGGTTCTGCAGGATTTCAGAGCGTGGGACAAGCAGTACACTACAAGGTGGAATAATTGGGTTTCCTCTGGGAGGGGCTCGCTATTCTCAAGAAATACGGCTGCTGCAGAATCCAGGTATATCCCAGCACAGAAAACCCCATAGCCATTCCTCCACATTCCTCTCAAGTGCCTCCCACACCAAATGCTCCACCTGCAACTCCAGTCCATGCTGCTCTCTTCGCTGGAGCCCAAGGTGAATGGCTGCAAACACAAAACCTGTACCTTAGCCACTTTAAGAAAAAAATTTGCTTTATCTCCAGCAAGTACCATCTCTCTCCAACAGAGAAAAACTCTATAGCCTTTCCCACTAGGAGTTACATGGTCAGCTGATCCTCGAACTGGAACTCTGTGTTTGGAAGCCTGACTATTATAGGTAACCTGTAATAGGACCTGGTCTGTGGTCCTGGCTTCTCTCCTCTCAAGGGAAAGCTCCTACAGCCGTGCTTCCACATGAGCAAGCCAGCTCCTTTAATGAACCTACCCTTCCTACTGGTGAAGTGGGTTTTCTTTAACCTTGGTAAAAGTCTCTTTTTTTCCATAGTATTTGCTTTATTCAGGTGACTGTTCCCCTCTTTAGTTTATGAGTATTTCTAGTTTGGTTCTGGGAGAAGGTGCTGGGCATATCCTCCTATTCCACTGCCATCTTGTGACCAAAAGCCCATTTCACTTTAAAAAAGAGGGTGAAGGTAGATCTCAGGATTGGAGGGTTACGGCTGTAGCCTAAGTCTTCATAGATGTTGAAGTTCTAGTGGTTTGTGGTATAAAATCTTACAGGCTTCATGAACATGAGATATCAGGTCCCCAAAATGAACAGAATCCCTAAAACTCATGGTTATTGATTCATGAGTAAAATGGCACATGTACAACTTTATTATTAGCACCTTCCTCAAAGGTGCATAAATATTTATCCAGATTTTGTCACTGAAAGTAGCACTCTATTGCTCTAAAAACTTAGACATTGAATGTTCATCAGTCAAGAAAATTAAAGCTCATTGTGTCAGATCACTGGGCTTTTCTGTTTTTGTTTTTTCTTTCTTCAACTGAAATATTTGTTAATATTTGTAAAGTCAATTTATCAACCTTTTCCATCCCTTCAATTTACTACTTCAAATCCATGAATAAAGTCTAATTTATTAGAATAATCTTCAACAACTGCCAAAACCTGGTCTGTGTAAGAGTTTGTGGCTCTCTTTCATGAAGAATATGAAGGTGAGCAGCTCTGAAACACTCCTGCAATTGCTCAAAGACTTTCTGGATCTTGACAATATTTTAAAGAGCTGAGGTTACCAGACAATTAATTTTGGGTAAGTAGAGATCACTCAATTTAGAGATGATTGGTGTTAAATTTTAGGATGTCCATTTTAGGACAAATCTCCAATTAGAATTCTGTTGTTAGAATGTTTACTAATTTTCATGAAGGCATTTCCATGACAGCTGGCTTCTAAAGTGATGGTCCATTTGTCCTACTCCTACCAGGTTCCAGTCTCTCTGCTTCCTATAGACTTTACTTTGTTTAACATATCTTTACCTTTTCATGGACTGTTCTGTCTGCTTGGGCTCCCTTCTCCTTCTTTTATGTAGCAAACTCGTACTCATATTTTGAAGCCGTATTTCTCACTTTCTCTGTGAAACCATCCTGAATGCCTCTAAGCAATGTCAATCTCCTTTTCCATGGCTATTTACAGCTTATAAGCTTCTATCCATGTATCATCCCATCTACAAAATTTTGTCTTTGCAAAATTCTCTCCCCCAGAAATCTGGGCAAAAAAAAATTCAGGAACTTTGTTTCTTCAATTTAGTAGCTCTTGCACTTTACAGATACTCCCTATATGGGACTGTCCTGTTGGTACACACATAGCTGTCTTAAAATTTTCATTACTTTCCCTTGTTTTTGCCATATGTGGCACAGTAGCATCCTCATATTGATTCATTTATTTGTTCTTGAAGGAAAATCTCCATGTTGGGCAGTTTGCAAAATAGCCAGTGGTCCTTATTTTCTCTGTTTGATTAAAATAGAGGCAACACTTTCCTTCCTTTTCTTCCTAGATACTATCTTTCTGGAGAATAAAGACTATGGAGAAATTCCAAAGTAACCATAAGTACTGTTAACACAGGTTTGTCTAACCAGACCATCACAATCTGTTAGTCATATTAATAGAAAGATAAAGGCTTCGATATTGGTGCAACACAGTAAAGACAGGGACCACTCAGAAACTCACACATATGTGATTACTTCTTTTTGTAATTTAGCAGGGATGATCTGTTTTGAATTGAGAGAACACATATGGAAGAAAATCTAGGCAAAAAATAAATAAAAATAAAAATAATTAACTTAAAAATAAAAGCTACAGCCCTGTCTGGTGTAGCTCAGTGTATTGAGTGTGGGCTGTGAACCAAAGGGTTGTCCATTTGATTCCCAGTCAGGGTACATACCTGAGTTGCAGGCCAGGTCCCCAGTGGGGGCCACATGAGAGGCAACCACACATTGATGTTTCTCTCCATCTCTTTCTCCCTCCCTTCCCTTCTGTCTAAAAATAAAAATAAATAAAATCTTTAAGAAATAAAATAAAAGCCACACATGGAATATCTATTGACCTTAGACTTAAAGAAATGTTTCAAAAGAGAAATATTTAAAATGCAGGAAGGAAACACAGACTTGTGCGTTCATGGAATATAGAGTTATATCTGCTGAGAGACAGTCTAAAGGAGACAGAGTGACAAATACTGAAGTACGTCCCTGAGTCATTTTCTCAAAGGTTTGACTTTCCAGCTTCACTGAGACTTTATATCTTTGGTAGTTTTGCTTGCTGGGCTTCAGGAGAGAATGAAACTTTGGGAATGTTGGAGGGTTGGCCAAAATGAGCAACTAAGCAGTTTGCGGGCTTCAAGCTTCTCCTTTTTTCTTTCCTCCATAAACAGAGTCCTGGAAAAGGATCACTCTTTGAGTAAGGTAACATAGGCCTAGTCTGACTGCTTCCCCTTGCAGTTTCAAAGAACCCAGCTCCCACCCTGGCTGCATACTTAGACCAGTCTTAGATATAGTCATAAGTGTGCATAGAGTGAAGCTGTTACAGCATTAGAAGATGGCTGTTTCCTTAATATTTTAACTCAAAGGAAAAGTGCTAGAATTTCCTCAAGGCATATGCATAATGGTGAGTATAATGATCAATAATCCAACTTACACTTAAATTTCAGTGGTTGATTAAGCATCAGGAATTTGGGAGTGCTTCATGACCAAATAATTTTAAATGAAAATATAATTATCATTTCTGTTTTTCTTATACTGTACCTCTTTCTCTGGCACACTGTTTAGTTGAATTGAGTCATCTGTGACCTTAGACTTGACATTCAATTCTCCTTTGAGAATAGGCTGTAACAAGCATCAGTGGTAGACACAAAAAGAAACTAGAATTACTGTACCTTGCAACGCACTTCTATTCTCTTCATGTTGGAAGCCCCACTTCACACAAGAATGTAATTTTGGGAATGCAGCTCCACAAAATGGAAGCAACTGGAATAAAAATAAATTTAAAACAATGAAGTAAAATGTATGGGACATCCACAAAGAATAACTAAGGGGGTGGGGAAGGTCTTTGTGGCTATATAGTTTATCATTAAAGATAAGCCTAGCCATAACCTTCTTCCACCACACACTCAGGCTACCAGGGTGAGCCCACTCTGCATTTTGAATAGTCCTGTTTCCCATAGGTATTGTGTCATTTCCTATAGTCTGGGTCTTGAGCTGAAGTCATCTAGACACATGAGGGGCATTCTGGATCTCCTAACTTGTAGTAAAAGTTGATTATACAAGTTGATTGCAGTTCAGAATTAATCCCCCATGTGCTCGCAAGCATCCAGTGTCTCCTTTGTTTTTGGTTCACACAACAATTTATTCCAGTTCCTTACTTAATTATTTTTTTCCTCACTTGACAGTGAGCTTGACAAGGCAGAAACATGTTCTACATCACAATTAACCTCTGGGTTGTATTTGGCACTGAATAGTTGCTCAACAAAATGTTAAAACTTAATGAGTCTTCCCAATTTGAATCCAAACTTTCCTTGTTGCCTTGGAAATGGATTCTGGAGTTGTGTCTGGATTTGGTACCCAGGCTGAGGTTGTTCTGTTGTCAGAGCACTTCTTTAGGACCATAATCATGCTGGGGGACACGCTTCAGCTGAGCTAGTTATTGTATTATCTTTTGGTGAGCATGTTTAAGCTGATGCACTCTAATCTCCAAGGAGCATCAATATCTATGCTTACGAGAGGTTAGGAAGCTTGACTGCACTGGAGACTGACTGGTCTTCACGAGGCTAAGTATGGGAACTTCCATACCACCCACATACCTTCCCTTAATTTTCCTCTTCTGAGCAGCCTACACATTGAGATCAGACATGTAAAGCAGCTGAACTCTGTCCCCTTTGCCTAATTATGTCACAGATTTCTAACTTTTTCTCTCAAAAATTAATATCCAAAACTTAAAACATCAAAGAACCATCTCAATGGAAGATTAGGTATAGGTATGTTTATTTATAGGTATAAGGCATAGGTATGTTTAGAAATTGCAAAAAGTAGCGGTTCTCTTTGAAGCATTTCATATGCAAACTGGGCCTTGAATACACAGGGCTCAGTGATTTGAATGACCCACTCCCCAAATGAAGAGGGGTTGTTAGAGGCAATACTTTGCCTGAAAGAAAGAGTGACTGTTATTTAGTGTACTTCTATCAAACACATAGTATACACACACACTCTCTCACAATCACAGAGGCTAAGCAAGTCCTGAATACTGTCTCTCAACTATCTGATTCAGTGATTGTTATTAAGCAGTAAACCTACACCAACTGTACAGTCATTGTGCTTCTAGAAAATATAAATGTCACTTTTTTGGTCTTTAAAAATTATTAAGCAGAGAGAAAGATAGTACTTTCCAATGTTTGCTTGGATGATAAGATGTAGGAGAACTAGCATTACTCTTGAGAGCTGCCATTGGTTAGCTGGAGGGAAAAAGGATATCAATTATACATAATCTAAGAAGCCTCTGCATAGTAATCAGGCCTAGTAGGGGCTTTGGGGCAGCTTCGTTATTCTCTTGTAAACACAAGAGCCCAGATAGACATGTCAGTCAGAAGTAGAAGCAGCAATTTTTCCTTTTTTTTTTTTTAGCACCTTCACATTCTATTGCTTCAATATGCAAACAAGGCTGTTTAGCTAAGGGTAGAGCCAGTGCTAATGAGCTCCCTGCACTAACCCCAAAGTAAAAAGGTTCTGTTTCACAGCTGCTCAGAGACAGGTCCTCTGGGCATGCTCAGGTATTAGGAAAGAATGCCTTTTAAAAAAAGAAATGCCAATCAGGATTTTGTGCATACTTTCCCTTTTCTCTATGTGCTAATACAATTACCTCATAACTTGTGAACTTCCAGTGCATTTGTCTGGTGCTTTCTCTCTAAGTGATATACTTGGAATGTGGATGTGGAATGAACATGCTTGAAATATGCAGTAACTGCAAAAATGAGCTCTTCAATTCCTAGAAGATACTACTTCAATGCTAATGCTCACATTTTCACCTTAAAAATAAATGTTCTTTACTCTTATTTTAAAAGTATTATTATTTTTCTTTTCTTTGGGGTCATTTTAATAACTTGAATGGATAATGCAGATCGTGACAGGCTTCTCAAGCCAGAGGGTTTGAGCCCCAGTCTGTGATTTGAGAGCAGTCCAGGGCTCTGGGCCTCCCTGCAGCTAGGCGATTCCATAATTGGCTGAGCAAAGACACACAGGGGGCTGAGAAGAGTAAGGGGGATTCACATATCAGTTGACAGTTTCAAATCAAGATACAATACATGATGGCATTTCAATACCCAATTATACTCATGAATAAAGACTTTTTTTTTTTTTTACAGAAATATCCCCCCAATCCCCACCGGGTTAATTTACCATCTACAGAAACCACTCAGCTTTGCTGGCTAAATAGCATAGTATGTGATTTCCTGTGTAATTATACATCCTCCTTCTCACCATTAATTCAGTCTCAGGGCCATGCCTTCTAAAGTGTTTGACATAGGAGACAGAGCCTGTCCATTGTGCCTGATAAATAGATGTGAAGCACAAATACGGATATCCTTAATTTTTACTTGTGTTTTATCTCTTTCCCTATAAAACAAGATGCTATATTTCTTCACTGGTTACTGATTAGTAACCAATCAGTGGGCAGTTTCCTAACCACTGCCTCTATGACTGTATAGCCAGGTACAACACAGTTGGCAAGAAAGTATTTCTGCTGGATTATTTCAGCATTTACATTATTTATTATGTTAGTTTTATGGCATATCAGAACCTATTTGACACAGGTAGAGTGAACTCTCTTCTGCCACATAGAACCTCATTAAATGGCCATCATGACTGGTAAGACTTAATTGCTTTACACTGGGTAGTTCTCTGTTACGATTCAAATTCCTAGAAAGGCAGCTGACCCCAATTCTCAAGGTGATTTGATTCACCCCTAACTTGGAAAATGAGAGCAGACTAGGCTTTTCCTTGAAAATTTTAGCATCTGGTTAAAAATGTGCAAGCTGGTGAGTTGCTATACAAAACAATTTATTGATAATTGCATGTGAAAACAGTTAATTAAAGCTTATAATCAATTGTTTATTTTTTTTCATTTGTTTAAATTATAAAATTGCTCGTTATTTTGAAGTAGACATTTATAAAACTGAATTATAATTACTGAAATATTTAATGTTGTTCATAATTAGAACATAATGTGAAGAACAGATTTACAATGCTACTGTATTCAAATTCAAATTCCAAGTCCCTCAGGCTAAGATAGCTTGTATAATATTTTAAGTCCACAGCCTTGGTTCTGAGTAAAATAAGGTATTGAGCTGGGTGAATTTTAGATTTCTGAATTTTGCTATGTTGGTATAGTGCTTATATCTATTGCTTTATTATGAGAAAAAGTATAGCATATAGATCAGAGTGCCAACTTTTGGGGTGGACTTTTTGTGTATTTTGGCTCTGTGACTTACTGGGTATATGATTTTGGTCTGCATCTCAGTTTCCTCACCTGGTAAAATAGGAGTAATAATAGTACTTACCTCACAGAGCTGTTGCTAAGATAAATTGGTAAATATTTGGAAATTGTTAGAACTCATTACACATAAACTATTGGAGTATTTGTTAGAGGTGTTATTGCTCACTACTTAGAGCCATTTATATGATAGAGACATCTGGATATGTCTTCATATATGAGTATTACCATACAGTAGTCTGGACAGTTTGCCAAGAGCAGGTATTTTACAGTAGGTTGTTATATAAAGTGGCCTTAACAAAGATATACTACAAATGACAAGTCAGAATTTTGTTATTCTGACAATAATTTATCTAATCTTATTGTCTGTAATATTGATATTTATTAATTAGACTATGTACCACAACCAAGCACCTGCTGATGGATTAATTTATGGCTTTATGATAAGCTCTTACAATAATTAAGAGAATCTCAAACTATTCTTGTTCATACATTTATCATTCATACACCTCTTATACTGCTAGATATGTATTCCCCATAATACATGATTAACATCATTTAACAAAGAATAGTGGTACTCTTTCAATGGCTTAATTCCCCTTGTACTATAAAATGGATTTATTTTTTGATCATACATTCTGATTGGAAGACACCCTCAGCAGAGAATAATAATAACAACAACATAAAAGTATACTCCAGTCATCTCTGAAGGAAACCAGTAGTTCCACAAGACAATTAAATCTGAGTGAATTGTAGTGTTATCCTTAAAAAAAATTTTTTTGTGTGCCATATCCTGGATCTGAACAGATGAATACTGGGAAGGTGGTAAAAGTTAAGAATTGTTCTCATTTTTCACTAAGCTGACATTTTCTCTATAATTTGAGAAATTTCTATGCCCACAGTGAATTTGGGAAGTTCTCCATAAAGAGAAATCTCCAACAGCCTTATAATTAACTGGGTGATAATGCAAAGGTATGCTGAGATTAACCTACCTTATCCCAAATATCAAAGGGAGAGATGAAAAAAGAGGGGAATCACGTTTTGTATTTTGACTAGCTCAGGGAACTCCTCTCTAATTGGAGGATAGATATAACACAATGGTTGAAGAACTTAAAGTGTAAATTAATATTTTTTTCAGCTATTAAAAGCTGTCCTAATGAAATAACTAATATATGCAAATATTTAGCAATAAAATAGACACTAGAGTATTGATTTTAAGAGTGAAAAAAATTTAACAAATTTTAAGCTTCAAATTTACAAAATAGAAGCTTAGTTAAATGAAAGGCAGTATATTTATATAATGAAATATGATGCAATTATTAAATTCATATCTAAATAAACATTTATTGACATGGAAACTATTTTTTTTCATTTTTTTTAAATTAATTTTTTTGTTTAATTACAGTTATTTGCAGCCTCTCCCCTCCCCCCTCCCTTCCCCTCCCGACCCACCCCCCCGACCTCCCTCCTCCCCCTTAGTTCTGTCCGACATGGAAACTATTTTATTTTATCTTTTATTTTAAGTGTATTTTATTGATTGTACTATTAGAATTGTCCTATATTTTTCTCCCTTATATCCCTCTCTGCCCACTAACCCCATCCTCTCCAGCATTCCCCCTCTTACTTCATGTCCATGGGTCCTACATATAAGTTCTTTGGCTTCTCCGTTTCCTATACTATTCTTAACCTCCTCATCTATTTTGTACCTACTGATTATGCTTATTACCTGTACCTTTACCTCATTCTCCCTCTTCCCCCTTCCCACTGATAACCCTCTATGTGATCTCTATTTTTATGGTTCTCTTCCTGTTCTAGTGGTTTTTCTTAGTTTGTTTTTTATTTTTGAGGTTTAGTTATTGGTAGTTTGATGTCATTTTACTGTTCATAGTTTTGATCTTCTTTTGCTTAGATAAGTTAAAGCTAACATTTCATGTAATAAGGGCTTGCTGATGGTGAACTCCTTTAACTTGACCATAAAGCACTAGGAAGCACTTTATCTGCCTTTCCATTCTAGATGACTGATTTGCTGGATAGAGTAATCTTGGATGTAGGTCCTTGCTTTTCATGACTTGAAATACTTCTTTCCAGTCCCTTCTTGCCTGCAAGGTTTCTTTTGAGAAATCAGTTGATAGTCTTATGCACTCCTTTGTAGGTTACTATCTCCTTTTCTCTTGCTGCTTTTAAGATTCCTTCCTTATATTTAATCTTGAGTAATGTAATTATAATGTACTTTGGGGCATGCTTCCTTGGCTGCAGCTTCTTTGGGAATCTGAGTTTCCTGGACTTCCTGGAAGTCTATTTCCTTTGCCAGATTAAGGAAGTTCTCCATCATTATTTTTACAAATAAGTTTTCAATTTCTTGCTCTTGCTCTTCTCCTTCTGGCATCCCTATGATTTGGATGTTGGAATGTTGAAAGTTGTCCTGAAGGTTTCTAAGCCTCTCCTCAATTTTTTTTTTTAATTTTGAATTCTTTTTTCTTTGTTCTGGTTGAATGTTTATTTCTTTCTTGTGATCCAACTCATTGATTTGAGTCCTAGTTTCCTTTCCTTCACTCTTGGTTTCCTGTACATTTTCCTTTATTTCACTTTGTATAGCCTTCATTTTTTCCTCTATTTTGCAACCATACTGAACCATTTCTGTGAGCATCCTGATTACCAGTGTTTTGAACTCTGCATCTGGTAGGTTGGCTATCTCTTCATCACTTAGTTTTATTTTTGGAGCTTTGATCTGTTCTTTCATTGAGGCCGTATATATTTTTTTGTTATGGTGTGACCATTACACAGTAAGTGATAGAACCTTAGGTATTTGCTAGGTCAGGGCAACCCACTTCACTGTGTTGTGTCACTGTATGTGGAGGAGGGGTCAGAGAGGGAACGATG
>PVJI01027042.1:0-18214 GCA_004026765.1 Micronycteris hirsuta
GGGGCAGGGGAACTGAGATTGCGTTTCTGCTAAGTCAGTGGCACAGGGGTCAAAACAAATGAAAGTCAGTGATAGAAAAAGTTTGTTTTCTGAGCACCTGAATTTGTGACCTGCAATTGGGACCCACTTCAGGAACATTTATAGAGATCTCACACTCGGTGGAGTTAGAATGAATGTTTCCTAAGTGCTGAAAACTTTTTTGTCCAGGTCAGCATTTTTTCTTAAAAAAGGAGTAAGGGAACAAGACAGAAAAGGCAGAGGAGGGCACTTGGTGGTGGGGCCCAAGCACGGCCTGAGCCCACGGAGCCTCCCAGCAGCCCCGCTACTCTTTGTATCGGGTTGGCCAAAAAGTCCATTTAGTTTTTTCCGTAAAATAAAAGACATATTTTTCATTTTCACCAACACCTTTATTGACTTGGATATTTTGAGTATGTCAGCTGTCTCTCTCTATTAGTTTCTAGAGGGTAGAGACGAGGGACGCTACTAAACATCTTCCAATATCTAAGACAGCCCCACAGCAAAGAATTATTTGGCCAAAATGTCAATAGTGCCAAGAAAGTTCACAAAGCACTTTGGACACGTGCCATCAGTCACAGCACCTTCTCCATACACTGCACAAATCTTTTTTTGCATTTCAGTTGCATTTCTACCTTTTTTAAAATAATAAAGCATAATACACTGAAAATGTTGTGTATTTTTCTTCCATCTTCAATATTAAAATGGTTGCACAAAAATTCACCAATTTTGAAAAGCTTTTTAAAATGCACGCTGATGTGACAGCTGTCACAATACAATCTAACAAAATGGTTTCAAGTGAAGACAACTAAGTACTACTAGAACCATCGTATAGAAACATAATGGACTTTTTGGCTAACCCAATATACCCGTTCTCATTGTGGGAACGCCCCAGGGTCCTGTCTGTTGCTGCTTCCCACGAAGCATCAGTTGTATAGGGCTCTCAAAACTGCGTGACTTTCTGCTATGTCTGGCTTCCCAGCGGGGAAAGAGTGGGTTCCTCTTCCGCAGCCTGAGCAAACCTGCGGGCAGCCCCTGGGTGCCAGGTGAGAGGAGAAGGAGGGGTGGGATTGGTGGTTGCCAGAGGTGGGGGATGAGCAAGGAGGGTGGACAAAATTGGTGGAGGGGGTCAAAACAAACTTGCCTGCTGCAGGTCATGGGATGGAACGTGCAGCGTGGTGACTGTAGCTAACAATACAGTGTCGCATGTGTGCAAGTTGCTAAGTGAGTAGTAAATCTTAAAATTTCTCACTGTGAAAACACTTGTAAAGCACATATAGTGACAGATGGAAACTAGAGTGATTGTGGTGATCACTTAAGAATATAGACAAATATTGAATCATGGTTTACACCTGAAATTAATATAATCTTATATGTCAATAAAAAAAAATGGCCCTGGCTGGTTTGATTTCCAGGCAGGGCACATGCCTGGATTGCAGGCCAGGTCCCCAGTAGGGGGAGCATGAGAGGCAACCACACATTGATGTTTCCCTCCTTTTCTTTCTCCCACCCTTCCCCTCTCTCTAAAAGTACATAAATAAAATCTTTAAAAAAAGATGACAGGCATGCTGATGGCACACCTATGGGTAACCAGGGATGCCAGGGTCCTGAGGCCAGTTGCTGAGCTCCTGGCACAGAGCTCTGCTTAGTATCTTATGGTCGTCTAGTGACCCAACTTGGGGTCTTCTTTAGGGTACCCAGTCTGGGGCCCCTGGGTCTCTGGGAGCACTGGGTCCCCAAAGAGGAGCATGTGAAGTCCTATGATGTAGGTACCAGTTGGAGGCAAGCTCCATGGGTAGATGAACTCATGCAAATCCTAGCTTTTGTCCTTATTAGCTGGGTGAACTTGCTTCTTAACTCCTCTGGGTGGTAGTTTCCTCATTTGTAAAATGGGGATAGTAAGAGTATTTCCCTTTTTGCTCTGTTGTAAGGGTTTGAGGAGATAACCCATGTGAAGCAACTGGCATATAGGGCGTCCATAAGAAATCTTCCCTGTGACGATGTGCAGAAGGTCTAGAGGGAGAGGTCTCGCAGGTATTCCGTCAGTAGGTAGGGAGAGTGTTCGCTCTGAGTCTCATGTATTCCTTATACTGGTATTTGTAGTTTGGGGCTGTTCATCATCTAACGCTCACTTCTCAACAGCACCTGTCACTTTCCCTTTTGGGGACCGCACTCCCAGGTGTGGTCATGTGGGAGGTAGTGTGCTTACCCTATAGAACTCAAGGGGCCAAGTCCTCCCCCCACACCCAAATGTGGGGTGGCCGTTAAACTCTCTGTCCTGGAAACTGTCTTGGGCGGGACCTCTCTTTCTGGACTCCTATTAAGTAGATACTGAGCCTTCTAGTTGGCCATTTTTTGCCTCCCATTTTCTATCTATTTTTTTTTTATTTTTTTATTTTGTTAAGATTTTATTTATTTATTTTCAGACAGAGGAGAAGGGAGGGAGAAAGAGCAATGTATGGTTGACTCTCACATGGCCCTCACTGGGGACCTGCCCTGCAACCCAGGCATGTGCCCTGACTGGGAATCGAACCGGGACCCTCTGGTTCCCAGCCCGCACTCAATCCACTGAGCTACACCAGCCGGGGCCCATTTTCTATCTATTTTGTTTTTTTCACTGGATCGGATCCTCAATCTTCCAGAATTTCAGGTGAATTTATTATTTTAGTTATCATACTTCTAACTCCCAAGCGTTCTTTTCTGTTTTCAGATGATTCCTTTCGCTCCCTAAATACAACATTCCATTCTTGTTTCAGGATGTGTCTTAGTCTCTTCCGGCGGCTGTAACAAAATACCATAGACTGGGTGGTTTTATCAAGGCATCTCGTAGTTGCCTTCCGGTGAGGACCCTCATCTTGGTTCAGAGCCGGCGCCTTCTCTCTCTGTCCGCCCTCACTCAGGAGAAGGGGCTCTCTCTGGAGCTATTCTGCTTATTTATTTATTCATTTATTCATTTATTTACAAGGCACAAATCCCATTGATGGGGGTTCCGCTTTTATGACCTAAGTACTTCTCAGGGGCTCCACGTTCTAAGACCATCTTACATTTGCGGGGGGTTGGAATTTCAACATATAAACTGGGGGAGAGGTACAGGTATTCAGACCATAGCACATATCTTCTCATATTTCATGGGGGTATTACTTATTTACTTTTTCTTTTAAGTGTTCCTCTGATCCCCTTATGGACTCTCTCTCCCCTCTGAGCTGCTTTTATTCTGATTGTCTGGTCACTCGCCTTTTGGAACTAGGGAGGCACTAAAAAGCAAACTGAAGTGCCCTGGGCATTCCTACCCTGTTAACAACAGCCCTGAGGCTGCTTTCTCTGTCCCACATGTTTCTCTGAATATTATTGTAACACTTTCCATTGTTTGACGTGTTCCATTATCTTAATGACTATTTTACATTTAATTTCCCCATTGTTTTGCTGGGCATTAAGTTTTCTCCTTTTTTCCCGTAGAGGTAAGTTTCCCATAGTATCTTTCCACATATGGCTTTTATTTCCATCTATCCATTGACTTAGAATCTGGGAATGGAATTATCAGGTCGAAAGTTTGTGGGCACTTTTGTCACTCTTCCCTGTGTGTTGCCAAACTTCTTCCTAAAGTCAAGGATACAGGTCCCACGTCAGCAGCAACAAATGAGTGCAACCCTTCCAGGCGACTGTTGAGTCTTTATGGTTGCTGCCTTCGAAAGGGCAAAACAGCACTCACTGTTGTTTGAATCTCATTATTGTTTAATTTTCCTTTTCTTGGGTTGCTAGTGAGGTTGAACATTCTTTCAGGTGGAACTGCAAACATTTAGCCTGGAGAAACATGAGGATATAGAGAGGGACTGTGGAATAGATGCAAAGGCAACATTTTCTGGGTCGGTGTGAGGCAGCGCTACTCAGCCTGTGTCATCTGCTGGAGTTGGTTGATTCCCTGAAACTATGTGCGAAATGTGGTGTCCATGTGCACATTAGTAATGGTGAAATGGGATACAGAGTGTGTTCCCCCACAGCTTATGGTCAGGGGTAGGAGAGAAGTGGATGTTATGGCTTCAGATACTTTTCATAACAGTGGCAAGTGGAGAGCGTGTCTTCCCTGAGGGGAAGCTCTGCTACCACCCCGGGCAAAAGGTGCAAGAGGTGTGTACGTGACTTTAAGGGTGTATCCTGACTTGTGATATAGCCAGGGGAGGCGAGTTCCCCCTGGATCACTGAGTCACTCTTGCCCTGACTGGGGAGGGCAGCCATGAGGAGAATTGACCACGTAGCTTGGAAGGGAGTAGGAGCCATGAGGGAGGGATGATGTGGCAGCCATGTGAGAGGGAGAAGCCAGCAAGCACCTATGTAGTTTGTAGTCAGCATCTGGCCATGCAGCCGGGTGTAGTGAGAAAGCAGGCGCGCTGCCCTGATCGTGCCTGCCCTAGCTGACCCCAGAGCCTCCAAGGACTTTGCCTTGTGAGACACTGACCCGCTGCCCTACAAACCTGGACTCTATTTGGACTCTTGAGACTTGTGCCCTTCCCGGACTCCACCATGATCCAGTGCACCGTGGCGTGTGCTTTCCTGGACACATGGAGGCCGATGACAAGGTACCCCAGGTCCTGAAGGGGAGAGCTGCTGTGAGACTGTGTGCACAGCCTGCTTAAGAAAAAAATGGGGAACTATTGGGTTTACAGCATTTTGGGGAGCAAGGGAAGTGCTGGGTCTCGTGGAAAAGGAGGGTCCTGACCATAAGTGCTCAGAGCGCCCCCCCAACCCCCTCGCCAAGGTTGGAATTTTGCAAATAAAGACCTGTTTCTTCCAGCGTTAATTGTTGGGTCATTCACCAAGGCACCATGTGGACGGGCCCCATCTGCTCGGTTACAAAGGGAGGGTCCTTGGCTTGCTTCACAGTCTCACAAGAATCTGGACCTAAAAAGGTTAAGTTATGTGGTGGAGATTTCTGCCCCTAATAAGAAAAGGGCAATACAAGAAGACTCCAGAGTAAGACTGCCTTTGTTCGAAATCTCTTTCTGCCACTTGTCAGCTCTGTGATCTTGGGCAAGCTATTCACAACCCTGTCCTGGTGGTGACAATAACAGCTAATTCATGGGGTTGGTGTCCGGATTAAATGTGTCCACACGGCTAAAGGACTATTGATAGTGCCTGCCACACAGCAAGTGTTTAATAAATGTCTATTATTAAAAAACTATTGATAATTAGAACCTTCCAATGAGAGGATGATCTACCTCATACAGCAGTGAGTTCCCTGTCACTTGTTCATGAAATATATGCCAACTGTCAGGGAGACTCCTGAAAGGATCCCTGAATTGGGAGGGAATTTCTGAGTTAAATTTTCCCTTCGGGCAAGTGGCAGGGGTGAGACCAATGCCCTTAATAAGCCAGCAGGCCACCAGCAGGAGTGACAGCTGCACTTGCTAAATGTCAGCTGTACTTGTAAACAAGCAGGCTGTTTCAAGAGCGCATTCCTGGCCCACTCTCCTGAAGATGCCGAAGGATAGTTTGAGGAAACCAAGTGCAGTCTCTGCATCATTATGCATGGAGAGAGTAGGGGTTGGGGGGTCACCTCTGGTGACCAGGAAGATAACATAGTAAGGGTTGGGGGTGGGGTGCTGTAGAGCAGAGGCTGCCTGCTTCTCTGATTAACAGACATTTAATGAGTACCAGCCAAGCTCTATGGGCTTTTGTACCACTATTTCCTCGTTGTTCTCATTTCCTTTTTACTTGTTGGACTTCTGGGCTACTTGTGGAGGGGCAATAAAGCCCAGCTACTAATGTGGCTGAGTGATCTGGAAGCCTTTGGGATGGTCAGTTCAGAGAGAAGTTGGAAGTGTCTGTGTCTACATGTGCGTGCACTTGCGAGCACAGGGCGTCCATTCCAACCTCAGATTCCCGAACTCTGGAGAAACGAAAATCTGGGTGGGCTAGTGCTGAGGGAGGTTGACTTCCGCTTGGTTTGCCCAGAAGGAGACCCTGAGACAAGGATTTGCGTATACCTTGCTTACTTGGAAGGAACCCTCGGTAGGCAGGGGCATGGGGAGCGAGGCAGCGTGGGGAAGCAATGACCACTGAGGCCACTGGGCTGGGGTGAGTATAGAACGTGACTCAGAGGCATCCCCCACAAGGCGAGGGGCCCGCTGGGGACATTCCGAGGGCTACTGGGGCAGACGAAGTGGCGTCAGTACCAGAGAACGCTGTGAAACAACTGCAGGTGCTGGCAGCTGGACGGCAGTGGGTGACCGGCAGAGAAGAGGACAGGCCACCAAAAGCAACTGTCAGTGTTTTTCAGTAGAAACAGAAGTCTCCTTGATGTGAGCAAGGCCACATGTGTGTTGGGAAGCAAATGGAGCCCAGGGAGCTCCCTTCCGGCCCGAGGTTAACCAGGGCCTCTGTGCGAAGCGGTCGGTGCTGTGAGCTTCATCCAGGCAGCCGGCACGGGGCCTCTGTAGGAGCCAGCAGTCTCAGGCCCGCCCTATGGACCCTTTCTGGAGCAATCGATGAGTATTTTCTATGACTATAGGGTAATTTCAGAGCCTGTGACACTGCTTTGAGTCTTCTCTCCGTAATTTATAAAGTAGGTGTTATTTGGCAAGTCCCTCATTTTCTGTGCCTCAGTTTCTTCAGTTACAAACAAGGAATCTTCTTTCTCTTCCCTCCCTCACCCCTTCCACCTCCTACCTCCTTCCCTGCCCTTACAGCAGAGGTGTCAAACTCATTTTCACCGGTGGCTGCATCAGCCTCACGGTTGCCTTCAAAGGGCCGAATGTAACTTTAGGACTGTATAAATGTAACTACTCCTTAACAGTTAAGTGAGAGCTCAGCACTGCTGCTGGGTAGAAACAAGGTGCAGGGCCGATAAAACCAGGTGGAGGGCTGGACTCGCCCCCCCTGGCCTTGTGTTTGCCACCTGTGCCTTACAGGATTGTCGTCAGGATTAGTGGTAATGTGGACAAAGTGTCTGGGCCTTTATTTTTGTTAGTCTTTTTCCTCCCTGTCTTTGTTGGCAATGTGATGGTTTTTTTTGTTTTTTTTTGGTCTGGTGCCTGAGGCAGAGAGCCATATGGTAGAGCTTAATTAAGGTGTGGGTGGGCCTAATTAAGGTGCCATGGTTCTTCCCTTTGTCCTGGGGCAAAGGCAGGGCCCACTCCTCACCTGCCTCCACTGTGCTTTCTGAAGGGGTGGAGCGGCTGGCACGGAGGTTCTGCATCACTGGTTCCCTTGCACCTGGCTCTGGCTGAGTTTGAGTGATGGGGGAGGAGACAGGTTTGAGGTGGGGCTTCTAGTCCACTGGGTTTTGCAGGGTGGCTGTGTCCCTCTACCCATGGCCACAGCTTTGCTGGCTGGCCCTCACTGCACCCCTGCCCTCTCAGGAATAGTGACACTCTTTCCACTTGCTCAGTCAAGGGTGCTGGGGAGGAGAGCTGGGGACAGCTCCCTTGCTATGCTCCGAAACCTGCCCCACCTTCTCCAATTGCCCCTTTGTAAAGCTCTTCTCAGTTACCCAGTTTGAGCACACAATTCTCTTTCTTGTGGGGTTAGGACAGCTGCGTTGGAGTCCAGGCCCTGCCAGTCACAGGGGGACCAGGGAGAGTTACCTGACAGGCTGTCAGCCCGAGGGCTGCTCCCGCAGAAAGCCTTGGGCATCTGGAGAAGAGGGTCCCAGACTCCGTCAGCTAGAGGGCCAGGCAGGAGCCTAGTGAGTGTGGAAGGTTGAGGGGCCTTGGGCACGTAAATGACGCAGCTCTCTCCAAGTGCCCTGTGCAGGAGTGCAGAAGTGCGGCCCGAGCTTTGAATTTTTAAAGAGAAGCTGGAAATCCAGATCTTTATGTGAACTTTACCAGGTTTTAAATGTTTGTTCAAGTTAGCAAAACAAATAACAAGAACAAAACAACAATGAAAACACTGTGCAGGTCAAACAGTTTTCTGCTGAGCACCCATGCTGGCCCAGGGAGCTGCCCTCTGCTCCTTGGAAAATCGTTCTTCCTGGTGGGGTGTTAGGATGGGCTCTTCTGATCCAGCTGAAAACTCTCAGGATTATGTAAGTGGGGGTTCTTCCCAGCAGACAAATGCTTTATGAATAGAGCCAGAGAGCAGGGTGTCTAGAGATCCAATTCTAAAATAAATGATACCTTTGCAATTATGACCCAATATTAGAATGAAAATGGCGTTCGCTCACACAGAAGCCTGGACTAAGCCAACTGGATCTGCGTGCTCCCTGCAGCCCTCACAGTGCCCAGCACAGTGCCTGGCACGCAGCGATCGCTAGGTGGGCGTTTCGGGAATGAATGAGTGAGTAGCGAGTGAACGATGACCAGACGGATGAACAGCTGTTTGCCTGGCTCACAGAGAAGATTATCATGTGAGTCTAGGCTGAAGGACGAGGAAAACGTCTTCCCTAGGCATTCTCTGAAAGGAAACAAAGAACATGAGGTTTTGGTGTTGATTTAGAGAATAATTTACAATAATTCAAATTTAGGTTGTTCTGTGGGTAGTGGTGAGTTTTTGTTTCGTTGCGTGTTTTGGTAAATAAGAGTTCTGAAGCGCTGAACCATCAGCAGTGAGCCTGGTGCTAGGAGTAGAGTGTTTGATAACTCTACTTTTTATTTTACTTTTAATAAACTTTAGTAACCATCTCAGCGAAAAAAAGAGCAGCTTGTTCAGAACAGGGCTATTTTTTCCTCATTAAACTTTGTTTTAAAGGGTTTCATAATTCTGTGACAGATTTTGGGTTAAGCTGTTTCCATTAAAAAGTGCTGATTTAGCCCTGGCCGGGTGGCTCAGTTGGCTGGAGTGTTGTCCCAGTGCTCCGGGGTTGCGGGTTCAGGATCCCGCAGCCTTGGATCAACCCGTGAATGCTTACGTAAGTGGGACAACTGGATGTTTCTCTATCCCCCTTCCTCTCTAAAATCAATAGTAAAAAAAAAAGAGCATTGATTTAATAATTAGTAACTTAAAAACTGCTACACACACAAACAAAAGACCCAAATAGTCCACAAAACATTCTCCTTTCCTTTTGCAGATTTTAACGATGCATTGTAATTATTAACCAGTCTTTTGCTATTAAACAGCCAGTTGAGATGAACAATTCTGAGACTGTTCTTCTATTACTGAGTAAGACTGGGGCAGAAGGTATTGGAAATGACATTCATTTAACCTTCAGAGCTTTCTGGGCAGACTTGGTGACTTTGAGAGCAGGGCTATTTTTAAGGGATTTCTGCCCCCTAATGGATTCTTTGGAGAATTTCAAGCCTTCTATTGGTCTTGTGCAGTGGTTTTTCCAATTCAACAACTACAGGATTTAATTGAGGGGCTGAAGGTGAGGTACAGAGGTGAATATTGCATAATCCTCATTCTCTAGTGTCCCATAGAAACCACAAGCCTAAGGAGACGTTCGAGATGTTAGTTCTCAACCCCTGATCCCCAGAATTCCGGTGGGAGCGGGATAAACTCGTGTGAAGATAACTCATTAAAAATAAACTAATGGAGAAAGTTTTCAATGAAAATTTTCTTTCCATGCATTTTTCTTAGATATTAGCTATCTGCTATTGTTTACTCTGGTGGGTACTATAAAATAAACATGTAATGAATGACTATTTAGAAAAAACCCCAAATGTGTCAAGAGATGTTTACACTTGGACAACTCTTTTTTCTTCTGACACATATGCTCCTGGCAGTGATTTCCTGTTGTGCTTTTTAAGTTTTTATTTATTGATTTGAGAGAGAGAGAGAGAGGAAGGGGGGGCAGAGATATTGAGAAAAAGAAGTATCAATTTGTTGTTCCACTGATGTATACATTCATTGGTTGCTTTTTATATGTTTGTATGTGTCCTGACCTGGAATCAAACCTGCAACCTTGGCGTATGGGAACAATGCTCTAACCAACGGGGCTACCTCGTCAGGGCCCTATTGTGCTTTATAATGTATAAATTTGATGTTACTTAGCAAGTTAAGCTTAGTGAAAGGGAGACTTGCGTGCTGGACCATGACTGGATAAAAGAGTACCATTTTCAGGGTCCTTTGAACTGAAGCTGTGACTTTCCAGGGCAGCGTTGGGACCCAGGCTCAGCCAGTCCTCTGGAGCACTCAGCTGTGGAATTTATTTTTTTGTTTTGCTTTATTTTAAAATCATTTTTTAGCTTATTTTTTCACTCATCCTCCACCCCTAACAACCATCAACTTGTTCTTTATGTCTATAGGTCTGTTTCTGTTTTCTTTTGTTTTAAAATTCCACATATGAGTGCAATATGATATTGGTCTTTCTCTGACTTATTTCACTTAGCATAATACCCTCTAGGTCCCTCCATTTTGTTGCAAATGGAAAGATTTTATTCTTTTTTACAGCTGAGTAATATTCCATTGTCTCTATGTACCATATCTTCTTTATCCATTCATCAACCGATGGACACTGAGGTTGCTCCCATATCTTGGCTATTGTGAATAATGATGCAGTGAACTAGGCGTGCATATATCTTTTTGAATTAGTGATTTTTTGGGGGGAGAGTAAATACCCAGAAGTGGAATTTGGGGATTATTTGGTAGCTCTATTTTTAATTTTTTGAGGAATCTCTACACTGTTTCCCACTGTGCTGCACCAAATTCCAATCCCACCAATAATGAATTTGTGTTCAGTTTTCTCCATATCCTTGTCAATACTGGTTGTCTGTTGATTTTTTTGATGTTGTATGAATTTCTTGTATATTTTGGATATTAACCTATCCAATGATATATTGGATATATCATTTGCAAGTATCTTCTATTCAGTAGGCTGTCTTTTTGTTTTTCTGATGGTTTTCTTTGCTGTGCAAAAACTTTTTAGTTTGATGTAGTCCCATTTGTTCATTTGTTGCTCTTGTCCGAGGAGACATATCCAAGAAGATATTGCTAAGGCTGATGTCAAAGCGTTTACTGCCTGCGTTTCCTTCTGGAGTTCTATGGCTTCAAGGCTTACATTTAAGTCTTTAATCCATTTTGAGCTTATTTTTGTGTATGGTGTAAGAAAGTGGTCAAATTACACTTTGTTTACACGTCTATCTGTCCAGTTTTCCCAATATTTATTGAAGGGACTGTCTTTACCCCATTGCGTAAACTTGCATCCTTTGTCATAGATTGATTGACTATAGAAGTGAGGCTTTATTTCTGGGTTCTTTATTCTATTCCATTGATCTATATATAGGTTTTTACATCAATACCATTCTATTTTCAAATTTGGGAGCATGATATCTCCCACTTTGTTCTTTCTAAAATTTCTTTGCCTATTCAGGGATGTTCATGAATTTCTAGAGTGAAGGACATGGCATCTTTTACTTTTTTTTTTTTTAAGGTTTTATTTATTTATTTTTAGAGAGAGGAGAAGGAAGGGAGAAAGAGCAATGTATGGTTGCCTCTCACATGGCCCTCACTGGGGACGTGGCCTACAACCCAGGCATGTGCCCCAACTGGGACTCGAACCCGGAACTTTTGGTTCCAAGCCCGCGCTCAATCCACTGAGCTACACCAGCTGGGCCTGGGCCGGCATCTTTTACTTTTAAGAACAAATCCAAACAGTGGAGCTGAATAGTCCAGGTCCGATTTGTAGGGGCTCAGGGAGCTGAGGTGGGGCCCAGCCTGGGGGGTGTGAGTTGGAAGACAAAGCCCAGGCTGCTTGTTTTGTTTCCATTTTAATTTTTCTCACTTACATCATTTAACCACCCATACTTCTTTTAGCTAATATTCTGCTGAACCAATTTAAGTTGCTCATTGGTTTCTTTGTCACTTTCTTAATTTTGAGACTACTGTATTCCTTCTTACAGAAACAGCACAAGTGTCTATGTTCCTGTGCCCCTCATTTCTACACCCCCCATTTTTGCATGTGGTCTGAGGCTGCCTGCTTCTGCCTCTGTTGGCTGGTGGTTGGGTGAGCGGTGTCACCAGAAACACCTTCTGGAGTTGGGGGTGCAGGGCCTGAAGGTGGTTCTCACTCCCCTGTGGCCCACTTCCCTTCCCTGAGTGCAGGTCCCTTTGGCCCTGGCTCTCATGTCCTCCCTTCCTTGACTTTTCTTCCGTCTGCTCCCCTCTGCTGTCACTCTGTCCTCTCACTCAGCCAGCCTCCTAAGTTAGCACTTATTGGAAGAACTTCTTTGACGCGCCCCCGCTACTCAGAACCCTTGGGCTTATATCACTTCAGAAGATGAGGAGGGCCCTATCTTTGGTGGTTACCACCTCTATCCTTGCTCTTTGGCTACTGGATATCTCTGTGGGGATCCGGTCCCCAAAGCATGGGTGAGAGGGCTTTTCTGGGATGGATGCACTGGTGCTCCTCATGATGGGTCTGCCTGCCATGGCAGACTTGGCTGCTGAGAGCCCTGGGCTTCGCTCCAGAGTGTGGACTCAGGGTCCAGTCTGCAGTTGCCAATAGGTGCCCCATTAGAGGCTCCACCCACTTTCTCACAGCATGTGGGGCTACACCAGACCCTGCCACCCTTCTGCTCCACTTGCCTTGGGGAATCCCCCTCCCACCATCTCTCTCCACTTCTTGAGCAACTCCATTTTCTTTTTTTTTTTTTAAGATTTCTTTTTTTTTTTTTTAAAGGTAGCACATTTTGGCCGGGCTGGTGTAGCTCAGTGGATTGAGCACGGGCTGGGAACCAGAGGGTCCCAGTTCGATTCCCAGTCGGGGCACATGCCTGGGTTGCGGGCCAGGTCCCCAATGAGGGCCATGTGAGAGGCAACCATACATTGCTCTTTCTCCTTCCCTTCTCTCTCTGAAAATAAAAATAATAATAAAAAAAAATAAAATAAAAAAAATAAAGGTAGCACATCTTTTTTTTAAAATTTTATTTATTTTTAGAGAGAGGGAAAGGGAAGGAGAAAGAGAGGGAGAGATATATCAATGTGTAATTGCTTTCACATGCCCCCTACTGGGGACCTGGCTGGCAACCCAGGCATGTGCCCTGACTGGGAATCGAACCTGTGATCCTTTGGATCACAGCCCACGCTCAATTCATTGAGCTACACCAGCCAGGGCTCCATTTTCATCTTAAGTCTGACTTTTCCACACAGCATCCCTTGTGGCTGTTTTAATTTTTTAGGTAACCCCTGTCCCTACCCAAACATGATTGTACACCTTCTATCACAAACATTTGAGGTTGTTTAGAATGTGGTGGGGTAGCGCCTTGAGACACCCATTTCCCTGTCATGGTCCCTTTCCCAATCCTCCCATTCAGGCAGGGGGTGGACTCTGAGCTTATTACCTCAGAGGGGATGTGGCAGATGCCTGAATGCAGCCTTAGGGGACAGGTGGAGCTTGGGGAGTGAGTGAGGGAAGACTGGAAGCAGACAGAGTTTCTCGGTAAAAGCAAGGAGGAGGAAGAAGAGGAGGTTGCCCTCCTCAGACTGGGGAAAGATTCTCCCACACCCAGAGGGAGATGGAGAAAAGGGGAGGAGGGCCCTGAGGGCTTCCTGCAGCCCCTCAGGTGGGGGCCAGTAAAGAAATGGCTGCACAGGTGCAGACAGATTCAGGGTCACAGCTGTGGTCTTTCAGCCTCAGGGAATGGGGGTGGGTGCTGACCGTGGTCATGTCAGGAGGAATCTGGGTGGATAGATGTGCTCCCCACCCCGCAACTTCATACTGAGAAGGCATCCCAGAGTCTTGATGCTGGGAGAAGAAGGAAAACCCCAAGAAACACTGGAATCATGTTTCTCTTGAGTCTGGCAGAATGAGCTCTCAAAATAAACACAAATTGAAATTTGGGAAATAAAGTTGTTTTCTCACAAACCTGAGTTCAAGGCCTGATTTGTGTCCACTACGTGGCTGAGGAGGTGGGCCGTGTGAGAAAAATACTTTTCATTCTTTTTTAGGATAAGGAATGGACTCTTTTCCTTAAGCTAAGGAATGGACTGTAATTACTCCTCAGTCAGGTGTCCAGCCAGAAAAGAGCAGCTTTTGTTCTGCAGGCCTCCGTCAGCTCCAGCCCTCCAGAAAACAAGGCGTGTTCAGGCATCCTTCCAAGGTTAACAGGAGGCAGGGAGGAAAGGGAGGCGCTCCTTGCCACATGCCCACTCAGAGCCCACGTTGGGGCTAATGTGATTCTGGGGCCTGTGGCTGCCCAGGAGCGGTCTGAGGGCAGAAGCGCCCTGCTGAGGTTGCCACTGCAGCCCTCATCTCGGTGAGGCCCTTGCAGCGAGGAGAGCAGCACCCAGGTCCGTTCCCCCTCTGTGCAGTGACAGTCCCCATTGTCAAAATGGGCTGTGCTTTGCAACAGTTGTCAGCCACTGATTTGGAGTTGAGGATGCGTTTCCCCAGGCTCCTCTAAAATAAGATAATCCTATCAGTGTCGCCTGTCGGTCACTGGACTGTTTTTGGTTGGCTTTGATTTTTGCTTATGAGGGCAGCTTTTTTTCAGCTTTAAGCAAGAAAATGACTTATGGCTACACTGGTTTTTTTTTAAATTAGTATTTGATTCGTTAACGATACATATTGCAAAACCTTATGCTTATAAGTTCAATTAAAAATATTACTACTCTACTATCTTCTATAAATATAAAAGTTTACTTGTTACTCTATAATAAAGTTTATAATTACTTTCTAGCTTTTGATTAATGCTTAGTCCCATTTGCAAACTTAGTTAATTCAGTTTCCTTAGGCATTTAAAATTATATTTATAAACTTAATGTGTTAATCTATAACAATAAAATACTATGTTAATTTGTAATATATTACAAATGGATATATATCATTTATAAATTTAATTTTTCTGTCATTCGTGTGAGAAAATCTACTGAGGTACCCAAGTGACTCTTATAAATATAACAAACTTATAATACTGTGGATATCCTAACCATCTCACAATTATTTATATGTTCAACCAGTTTCTCCCATACTTTTTAACTTAAAATCACAAATCCAGAATCAAATACTCAACTGTACATTTTTAATTAGGATCACAAGTTTAATTTATTAGATTATCTACCGTGCCAAATTCTCTTAAATATATCAAGTACTTTAAATACCACATATTCAAAAATAATTCTCAAAAAGCACACAAATATTAGGATGATGGATTCAGAATCTCCATATTGATTCTACATTTTCTCAGGAATAAAAGACCCTGTCCGCTAAGGAAACTATACTGTCTCAAGAAATTTAAGGAGAACTTCTCAGTGGACTGCAGTTCTTTATTAACCAAGATTTGGGCAAGCATGTAAGATTCGGAGGTATGGACACTGAAGGGTATTTTTTCTCAGGAAACCAAAGGAAAGATCAAACCCTTTTTCTTAGCTCCACTGTCGTAAGGGATGCGAAGTATATGCCCTCCAAACAGGGACACCTCATGTCTCACTCCCCTAGATTCATGTGATAAATGACCCACTTCTTAGGTCTCCTCACTTGCGGATCAGAGTCTTCTTTTATTGCTTGAGTATATTCTGAGTTATCTTCCTGGCCTGGGCCATAAAAAGTGCTTATAGAAATTTAAACGATATAAGAATCCAGGTGACTGGATTCTGTGTTTCTCATTCTCTTTGACTCTATAGCCCAGCACCAAAATTAAGCTAAGGTTTATTACCTATAACAATTCTGAAATGGGAATATATCCTAGGCAGGGAGAAGGAAGAGCTTCCTTTCTCTCTTAGGTGGAGGCAAAATGGACTCCCCTCCCCTCTCTGTACCTGCTCCTGTGCACCAGGGCCTTCTCCTGATGACCCCAGTGCCCTCCTCCTGCCCCAAGATCGCTCCCACGTCCTGTGGGATTCCACCCAGGCACGACCTACAGTCACACGTCTCCTTCCCAGCCACGCCTGACATCCCCTCAGGACCTGTGATCTCAGAAGTCAAGAGGAGGACAGGCAGTGGAATTCACCCCAGTTAGTGAGTGACTGACGGCTCAGACTCCTAGGACGTTCATATGAGTCAAATGAGGACCCTACTAAGCTGAATAATAGGGATTTGAGTCACTGTGGTAAAGTTGAGTATAAGCGTGCAAAAATCCCAGGTGTGACTTGGGGGAGAGGGCACCACACCTGCCAGTCCGTCTCCATGGTGTGTGTCTGCCCAGGCCCTCTCAGGTGCTTCCCAATGTCACAATTTGTTCTACTTCTCCACTTTAAAAAAATTGAATATATTTGATATATAACATTGTGTACATTTAAGGTGTGCAATGTGTTAATTTGATACATTTATACAGGGTGGGGCAAGAGAAGGTTTACAGTTGTGAATATGAGAAATACAGTTTTTTCTTGTATTATTATTTATGACTTAGTGTACTCTTTTCCGTACAAACAACTGTAAGCCTACTTTGCCCCACCCTGTACACTGTAATGTGATGGCTACTGTTATGTATACTCAGCTCCTCGATCACATTACTTAATTATCCTTTGTTTTCAGTGGTTGGGATAATCATTAGTCTCAGGGCAAGTTCGATGATTGCAGTACAGTGTTCTGTGTCCCCTCCACTCCGCGGTAGATCCCTATGACTTGTTTAGTTCTCACCGTGAGTGTGTACCCTTAAATGGCATCGGTGTCCCCCCATTCTCCATTCCCTGGTCACCACCGTTTTACTCTGTTTTTTCTGAGTTTGACCTTTTAAAATTCCACATGTAAGTGATATCATACAAATTTGTCTTTCTCACATGTCTCACTTGTAATATGCTGGGGGTTCCACCCATGTTGTTGCAAATGGCAGAATATCCTTGTTTCTCGTGGCTGGATAACATTCCGTTATATAGATAGCATTTTTAAAATCCGTTCTTCTGCTGATGGATGTTTAGGTTGTTTCCACAGCTTTGCTGTTGGGAATAAAGCTGCAGTAAACACGGGAATGCAGAGGTCTCTTTGACACCCTCTTTTCATTTCCTTTGGGTACATGCTCAGAGTGGAATTGGTGGATCTCGTGGTAGTTTTTAAAAATTTTTATTTTCCAGGAACTTCTATATTGTTTTCCTCAGTGGTTGGACCAATTTCTGCTCCCACCAAGAGTGCACGAGGGTTCCCTTTCACCACACCCTTGCCAGCCCTGTTGTCTCTGTTTGGTAGTAGCCATTCTAACAGGTATGAAGCAGTATCTCAGTGGGGGCTTGATTTGCCTTTCCCTGATGACTAGTGATCTTGAGCATCCTTTTAAGTATTTAATCTTTATTATATTTTTATCCATTACCATTTAGTCCCCTTATGCCCCCCTCCCTCTGCAATCGCCACACCGTTGTCTATGTCCATGAGTCCTTTTTCCATTTTTTGAGCATCTTTCCATGTATTTGTTTGCCATTTTAATGTTCTTTTTAGAAAAAATGTCTATTTAGTTATTGTGTCGATTTTTAAATTATTTATGTTTTTGGTTATTGAGTAGTATGAGTTTTTTATGTATTTTGCATATTAACCCCAGTTGGGAACCGCCCTGCCTGGTTTCAGAAGCTGTAACCCCCCATGGCTAAGGCTGAGTGAGAGACCTTGGGACCCTAAGTCACTAAGGAGACAAAGCTTATCTCCCTGGCAGGGGTACCACCTCTTCCCCTTTTACTTCGCCCTGCCTGGCCCTGAGTGCAAGGATGGTTAGCCAATGACGGGTAAGATTCCTCAAGGGAGGAATGACCTAAGACAGGCATGGCCACTTAGGGGCCCCCAGGGAAGGACTGGGGGGCTATAGAAAAAGGGGGTGATGGACCCTTGCCCCTTGGGTTTGACATAGCCTGAGTTCTCATTCTGTCTGCGAGAAGTCTCCTAATCTCTTGGCTGCCTCACTTCCCCTGTCTGACTTAAGCCTGAAACAATGCCGGAGGGTGGTGCAGCCCTGGGCAGGAACCTGCGGTTCCCTGGGACGATCAGGCCTAAGAAAGAATGCATAAAACCCTGTGAAACCTGCTTTGCTAAGAATGTCCTCAGTTTTCTTATAAGGGTCCAAGCATGAAATGAGTTTGTTCCCCAAAGTTTTATGGCCCTTTAGCTAACTGATCCTGACTCAGTGTAAGCCCTTGTAGTTCTTTGTATGTTATCTATTGTTGGATCCTTACTGCCTGACAATGATTGATGAGCTTTACCTGTATTCCTGTGCAAACTGAACCCAATAAAAGCCCATTGAGAAAAAGGCTCCTGGCCCTTCTCCTTTGAGAGACTGGCCACCTTTCCTCCCCAAGCAGATCATGTCTTGGTAGATTTATTCTAATCCGTGGTGGCTGGGGGGCCCTGTGGGTGGAGCTCCCCCACAAACCTCTTACAAAAATATTCTCCCATTCAGTAGGTTGGTTG
>PVJI01027043.1:0-18195 GCA_004026765.1 Micronycteris hirsuta
AGAGGGACTCTGAGCCACGGGCACCTCATCTTCACCAGACCCCCAGACAAAATGGGCCTGTGAGCACACCCTGTGAACCCACTGCGTTAGGCGCTGTTACCAAATGAGTTTAATAGGGAATGACTGGCAAAGTTGTAAAAAGATCTGCTTCACTGGATACAGTAAAAAGAAATTTCCCCCACAGTTTCTTTAATAGCCGGCACCTGGGTAATTAGCACCCTCCTAGCCGAGGTGCGAATGCGCCATGCTGGGTGCGGAGGTGGCTGGGAGCCAGGGCAGGGCGGGGAACACCGGAGACATGGCGGTGGGCCGGGCACCCATGAGGGGAGCCAGACAGAGGCCTCCAAGCCCAACGGCCGGCAGTAGGCAGGAGGGAAATACGGGGTATGGCCGACACCCAGGCAGGAAAGAGCCCAGCGAGCAGGATTTCAGACAGGGGCCGGGGAGGGAGCAGCAAGAGGAGACACCGCACGTTTCCAACGTTGTCAAAGGTTCAGGGCAGCAGTGGGGCTGTTGGCGAGTCTTCCAGGTTCTTCCGGCTGGAACTGGGCCTCCAGCGGGTAGCTGGGTGTCTGGGTTCTGGCCTTAAAGGAGACAGGACGGCTGGGGCGGAGGCAGGGCAGGCAGCAGTTACCCGTGTGGTAGTTAAAACCATGTGATTTGCAGACGCGGTTAATGCGCACTGTTCCCAGCTAAAGCTGCAGCAGGAGGCGGAGTCTGTCAGGGCCCCGCCCCTCCCCACCCCTGCAGCACCTGTCCAATGTCCATTTCCTTTACACCGTCACAAGTGATCACATCCGCCTTTTCTGCGCGCCCCCCATGGAGTCCCCCCCGGGGTGCCTGTGTGAGTTAGAACCCGAAGGCGGGAGTTTATGTCACGACTTTGTACCGGGCTCTCACACGTCATGGGCCACTGAGAAACACCATCAAAGTAACACAGTCGATAAACAGTGGGCTCCACCAAACCAAAGAAAAAAATTACACGCTCTATCAACTGAGGAAGGAAAAGCATGCGACAAAATCAAACAGTTATTCACCCTAAAACCTTCCAAAATTGACATACACGGGAACCTTCCCAAGTGGACAGTGTACCTACCGGACCCCACGGCCAACTTATACATAGCCGTGGAACCCGGAGGCCTGGGGACCCTCCAGGCTGGCTCTCACCCTCGGACCCAGCACCACTTCCCTGAGACTGTTACCCAGGTTGCAGTTTTCAGGAAAGTCTGAAAAATAAATAAAATGCTTACAGATCAGAGAAAAAGAAAAGTATCTAAATTTCCAGGTGCCACAACTGTCTACGTACAAATACTAATAAGAACAGATAGATATTCCTAGGACTAGTAAGTGAGCTCAGCAAAGTCCCAGCACAGAAGCCACACACACAGAACAAACTATTTCTACCTAGCCTAAAGGCACAGGTGAGGGCCAAAATTTTAAATGAAACGCGTTTCCAATCACTCAAAAATGCACCAGTGTGTCCCTAACCAACAGACATAGTATCTCTGGGCAAAGTGCTGCTGACCGAGGGCCAAGGAAACCTACGCACAGTGGCCACATCTTCACCTTAGCGAAGTCCGCAGTTCCGCCCAAAGGGACCCACACCACAGCAAGAACCGTGTAGACACGGACCAGAAAGTTCTGGAGTTTACATGGGAAGGCAGAGAGGCTAGAGTAGCAAAACCATTCTTTAGGAGAAGACAGGCGGGGGGATCCCTTTGCCTGAGTCAAGACTGCAGTGCAGTGGTGGGGGCCGGGATGAGCCGTGGTGGGGGCACACCTCCGTGTGCTGCCCTCACGCGTCCTGTGAATCTACAATGACTCCACGCCTTACACCTGAGTCACCAACAGAAGACGTTCGGGTATGGAACATCCAGGGGGAAAGAGGGAGCGGGAGCCGAGGGGGGCCATATAAGGAAGCTGGAGTCTCCCTGCCGCGCGGGAAGCTAAATCGAGAAGTCGCTGTACTGCACAGGGTTTTGCGAATCAGAGCTAACAACCAAGGAGCTGAAAAGAACTGCCCCTCGGAAGCTGGGTGCCCAGTGGGCCGTGAGACTCGGTCGCTCACTTCTCCCTGAATCCCTCACCTGCTAAGCCTGCGCATGCGAGTGATGCTTTGCCACAACACGCGCTTCTCCTCCTGCCGGCCCGCCCGGCTCTCGGGCTCTTGCGCCCCATGGAGGTCCCAGGAGGCATGATGGGACCTTCGCCGCGGACAGAGGGGCCTCCCTGTCCACTGCGTCTGCAGCCACGTGGAGGCCAGTTTTGATTTTTGGACATTTATGACCATTTTACTTAACTGTCTTTCTGATTCCTTCATATTTCTGCACACTTTTCAAAGGAGACCCCCTTTTCAAACTTTATTTGTGTGGCACGGGGCCAACTGTTATCTTGGGAAGGCCACACTCCCCAGCTCAGCCCCCCTTTCCGTCCACGGGAGAGTCAATACCACGTTCTCCAGGGACTAGGTTGCCGACGCTTACATGTTCTTTCGGTTTTGTCTGGTCTTGGAGGAGTTCGCTGGCCTAATCTCATGGCTGGTAACACTTTCACTTGTCTAGTTGCACCCAAATTAATCTATAGATGGGAAATAAAGAGCATGTCGCCGGGGCTGGAGCGCAGAGCAGTACTATGGCAAACACCGATGCAGTGATCTCAGCGGGCTGCGGGATGCTGACTTACCAAGTGCGATGCAAACTTGGAATCCTTTCCCTTTTGTGTTTGTATCAGTCTTCGGAGCTTGGGAGGGGAAACTGTGTGCTGTGTGAAGTACGAATTCCCATAAACCTCAGTTACCCCAAAGCCACAGCCTCAGGCTAGCCTGGCTGGGGGTGTTGGTCCTCATTGACCTGAAGGGTTTGCACAGATTTTGGTCACGTGCCTCAACAGCTAGAATTGGAGTAAAAACTATTTTCAAACTTTAAGACAGAAAGTGACTGCTGGCTGGCCCCATTTGAGAACGTAGACATTTTCATAACTCGCGATGACCCAGGCCACTTTGGGAGGCAGGACGCCGAGCACAAGGGAAAGAGCGGGGACAGGAAGTTTACCGGGACGCACCCCCGCCGTCCAACAAGAGACTTGGGAGCCACGGTTCTCAGAGCAAGTCAGACCTGTGTGCTTCTCACCGAGCTTTTACTTTTTAAATGTATACGCAACTGACGTCGATTTCCCCGTGCTATCTGCTGGCTGCTGACAGTGTGCTGTGAGATCACAGCGCTGCATATTGCCTACTTCCCACCATCGCCTGCTGACATGCAAACATGTTTCACTCATTTGGATTTGGGACTAAAACCGGCCAGCTACTCTTTTCACTATTTCAATGAAGGAAATCTAGGATTTATACATTTTTTAATATTCTCAAATCTGGCAAACTGAAACTTAATTTAAATCAATATCGATGGCCAGTCAGCGCCAGCCGTAGGCTGTGTGACCTTGGACTGTCTCCTCTCGGAGCCCTCTGCAGTGAACGGGGGCTGGATGCCTGTCCCAACCTCAGCGGTGACTTCTGTTCAGAAAGGCTCTGCATTCTCATAGCTTTCCAGCTGACACTGACTGACCCCCAGCAAAAGGCCAGGACACTGACCCTTAAACTTGGTGCCACGTCTTGACCTCAGGGAAAGTGAGGGTGGGGTGCTGACCAGGACTCAATGCCTCCCCCTCGGTCAGGGGCACTGAGCTGGGGCGGGGGGGCTGGTGCTGTGTGCTTATCAAAACAAAGTAAAAATGATGTGATTGCACTTAATTTGCCATGAAAAATCATCTCAGGAAAATAAGACAGCAATTGTCGGGGCAGTTGGATGCGCTAAAGAAAATGCTGCGTGACCCTGCCGTCTAAACACCGCGTCAGGGCGCTACGGCCGGGGAGGCTCGCACGGAAGGATCGGCCGCGCTACAGCCACTGACGGAGTTTTACTGACTCGTTCACGTTGACTTCGGGCCTCCAGCCGCGACAATTTCATAGTGCTTTTGATTTTATGACTTCACATCATTATTTTTTAATCGGTTGCCTGTAGGACTCTAAAGAGTAAATACTTTTAATGCTGACAATATAAAAGAGTCGCTAAGTTTCCAGCAAAGAACATTGCACCCTCACGTCAAGTGGAACACGCCAGCGCTCTTCAGACGCTCCGCTCGCCCGGCCGCCCTGCCCCTCCTTTGGGGTCCTGGCGCTCAGTGGAGCTTCGCTCCCGACCAGCGGGCCCGGGGGCCCCGGGGCCCTGGGCTTCCGTCCTGGGGCAGCCTCACCCCCTGACTTGCTGGTTTGGAATCGCTCTCCCCTTCCAAGTGGGGGGCCACTTAAAAGGTGCTGAAGCTTTCTGACTTCTAACACAAAACAAACAAACAAACAAACAAAAACTCCTGCAGGATGAAGGGAAAACATTCTGAATATAAAAGCAAAAACCCCACGTTCGTGACAAGGGGACACAGACTCGCCTCGTCCTGCCCGTCTCTGCCGAATGGCGCTGAGTTCCTGGGGCGCACTTCCACAGCAGTCACGGGTGGGGAGGAGGCAGACCGACAGACGTCCAGGGCAGGAGCGGCCTGCACCCCAAACCTCCCCCGAGACAGACAGAAAAGCGAGCCAGCAAAACCAGGAAAAGGCTGCTTTCTCTGGCAAGGATGGTGGCAGGGGCCGCCCAGCAGAGCTCTGGGAGAGAAATCCACTCTCTGGTGCCCGGCAGGTGGGGCCAGCAGGACACCCACCCCACCTGCGCTCCAACAGAGGCAGTGTTAGAACCCAGCCCCAGCCCTGGGTGGTAGGGCCCGATCTGCCCCAGGGCCGGGTGGCAGCATCCTGGTGTAGGCCCACCCCCCACGCCAGGGGGCACTGGGCACCCAGAGGCGGCGTGGCATCTCCCAGCCTCCACCCGGGGCAGAAAGCAGCCCAGGTCCAGGCTTTCTCAGCCTCACAGCCCCAGCCCGGCCCCATCAGCAAGGTCGCCCAAGCCTCTGCTCACCAGGAGAGTGGATTGGACCAGAATCCCATTGAAAAAGGCTCCAAACATAAAATTACATTGTTATTGGAACTCCAGGTCACAAAAACTTTCCACGAACTACCACGAAACAGAGTTGATGCAAAAACAAATTTAAGCGGAATCACAGTCTGCTAAGATGATATCTGAAGTATTCAGGGCATTGGAACATCACTCGTGATGCAGACGAACAGGAAACGCACACCAAACGGGAGAAGGAGGCCAGCCGACCCCAGCGCCGAGGCGAGCCGGCCGCCGCGATTGTGCAGGGCGTTCGAGAAGGCCCGTCGCACCACAGAGCGGCGTGAACAAGGGGCAGTTGCCTTAAAACAAGTTAAAACATAAAATAACTGCGCAAGCAAACTGAGTTTGAAAAAAGGATGCTTAAGTCAGTTATTAAACTGAAAAATATGATAATCCAACTAAAAAACCCCAGTGGGTTGAAATGGCACCGTGAGGACGGCAGCCGACAGAACCACTGACGGTGAAGACGGGTCGGTCGGGCTCCCGCGTTCGGGACAGCAGGAGAAAGCGAACTGAGCAAACACAACCGAGGCCCCCAGCCCGCGAGCCGCACCTGGAGGCCTAATACACACCTCCTCCGAGTCCCAAAAGGAGAGAAAAATACATGGAACTGTGAGTGCATTTAAAGAACTGAGTACACCAATTTGGTGAAATATATGTAACAACATGTAATAGTCGAAAACTCCCCAAATTTAGTTAAAAAACAAAAACAAACCTTCTTACCTATAGACTCAAAAAGCTTAGTAAACACCAAATAGGATAAACCTAAAGAATACAAACTACATGATAATTAAAGTTTGAAATAAGGAAAGTCTAAAAGACATTCAGAGGGGAACAACACCTGACTTACAAGAGGGAGATGGTTTCTCACTAAAACGTCGGGAGGCAAGACGCGTCCCGTGTGGCAAGCGCGCAGAAGTGGGAACTACGGATTCGGTAGGTACGGACCCGTCCTCAGGAAACGGGACGACCGCACTTACAGTGTCCAGATGCTTCCTCGACAGATGGCTTTCCTCACGTCCACCTGCTGCCCCGCTCTCGGGCCGGCTCCTGCCAGCCACAGCGGAGGTGTCCCGTGCTCACCCGAGCGGCTCAGCACGGCGCCTGGCGTCCGCCCCGCCTCGGCGAGCACCTGAAATGCAGGGAGCGGCCTGGAGTCTCCCGACCGATGTGCACAGTGATTTCCACGAAGGCTCTGTGGCTGCCTTGGATTCGGACTCTGTGGTTTTGAGGTGAATTAGGATAAAGTCTCGGTTAGACTACGTGAAAACCGAGTGCCGTCCCAGATCCAAGTCTTCCACCAACTGCTGCCAAGCAGCAGACTCGCGAATCAGAAGCACCTGAAGTGCTAGCCAATCGCCACCACTCAGTGCACGTGGGGCCTTAATGACTCGGGGCTCTGCCAGCCTCGGCGGTTCTGTCTTTAAAATGGGGTGATACCGTGGCGGCTTCACACTGTAAAATTAAACGAAATTCGATAATATTATTCGCTAATTTGACTGTGATTATAGCCATATTATTTCATCATTTGAAGTACTGAGCCTCTTCCAGTGCTGGAGCAAGACAATACAATTGGACGACACTGGCCGCTGACACTTGCACAAGTGACCATTGCTGAGCGAGTCGACGCCAGCTCAGACCCTCAGACACATTTCGTAGGAATGTGTGTGGGGTGTGGGTGTTATGCGTTTAAAAAACAATTTAACAGGCCCGGCTGGTGTAGCTCAGTGGATTGAGCACGGGCTGGGAACCAGAATGTCCCGGTTCAATTCCCAGTCGGGGCACATGCCTGGGTTGCGGGACGGGTCCCCAATGAGGGCCATGTGAGAGGCAACCATACATTGCTCTTTCTCCCTCCCTTCTCCTCTCTCTAAAAATAAATAAATAAAATCTTTAAAAAAAAATTAAAAAAAAAAAAACAATTTAACACCCACGTACTTCTGAAGGTGACCTGTTTAATTAGCACAGATGTCTTTCCACGTGCTGATGCGAAAGTTCGTTCTTTTCTTTGCTGACTCGTGTGACTCACAGGTTTACGTTAGTCACTGTTAATTATATTGGGTTTCCTTGTTACGTGTTGTGAGGCTGCCACGTAGTTCACGGCCAACACAAAGCACTCGCCACCATCAAAACAACACCATCTGGGAGCGCCTGGGCCAGGCCCCACCCCCCGGGGGCGCTCTGCAGGTGTGCACGCCCCCGGGTGCTTTGGGCGCAGGTGTTGGGGGCGGGGAAATCTCCCGCCCACCTTCCTCTTGCTAAGCAGAGCCTTCCTCTCCTTCCTCATCATTTCCACAGCGAACCCACTCACCACAGTTAATAGGCTGCAGAGATCCAAGCTGAATTTTTCTATCAGTGATCATGTCCCATCTCCGATTCCCCAGAGGTTAGACCCAGGGAGGAAGAGGAGGTCCTTGGGTCAGACCGGTTCTTACCACCAAGTCCAAGGTTAGAACTGGGATGGTCTCTTTTGCGCACACTTCAAGAATTACTTGGGACTTGAGTGCAAGATTTTTTTCTGAGACAAAGCATCTTTCCCATCCTTCTAGGACAAGCTACTTTCTGTGCATCCCATTCCTGAATGTCTTTCACGTTGAGGTTTGCAGGGCATGGAGGGATACGCTTATTGGAATTTCTGGTCATTTTAATAGAAGATGTGTGACATAACACAATACTTGGTAAATTATCGATACCTGAGATTGCCTGCTCGTGCTCAACATAAATCACGGCAGCAGTACACAGGCAACCCTTGAGACCTGTGTAAAGGTGAGCCAACACTGCAGTTTGCCGGAAGGCCACACAACGAGCTAAGCTTCGTGTCCCATCTTCCTGTATTGTAATCCCAGCATCATGAACTGTACAGAAGAATACGAAATTTCTTATCTCGAGAGACAGCTGTGGAATCGCACGCCATTTTCCACACTCTCCAGCACTGCCCCGTTGCATTTGGATCGGGACATTTTCCCTCCTCAATCCCACGTGCACCAATGGGAACGGAACTGACCACCTGGCCTGGGCACCTCGAGCTGAGCTGGGCCTGCTCTGCCCAGCTGGACCCCTGTGGGAGCTTCCTCTGCCCATGAGCGGCTCTCTCTGGAGCAGGGTCCAGGCCTCTGGCACAGGCCGGGCTGAGAGGTGACCCCCTCTGAGTAGGTCCAGAGGCCGTGGCGGCCTGGGGACAGAGCTGGGGTACACAGCGGTGTTCCAGGAATCACCTGCACCGGTGAGGGGATGCAGCAGGGTGGGGGGAGGGAGGCAGCTTTCTTCCTAATTCAGCAGCTTCCAGGGATTTGGGGGTGCAGTCTCAGGTCTGTCCCACTTGCATGTCACCATCCCACCCAATGTCAGGACCCCTGGCTCCTCTGTGGGGTGGAGACCCACAAAGTCGGCCTACTCCCCCGGGGCACCCCTGCTACACCGCCCACTGGGGCCTGGCCTCCCCGGGGCACCCCTGCTACACCGCCCACTGGGGCCTGGCCTCCAGCTCCAGTGCACCTCCTGCGGTCGCTGGAGGCGGGACGTCCTCCGATGCTGCCACGGATGCTCCATCCTTCCCGAGCTTCTCAGTGGGACTGCGCCCCTGCAGCCCACCCATGCATTTGCTGAGACTTCCAAAGCCAGCCCATCCCCCACCCTCCCTCCTGTAGTCATTGGTGACCCGCCCCACACGAGAGCCTCTGCTAGCACCTGTCCAGGCGTCTTACTTCCCCTTGTCCTGACCGACTGTAGTTACCGTAGTGGCGTCCTTGCCAGTGGCCACACCACACCTGCACAGGTGCCACTGCCTGCTCACGAGCAGCAGCGGTTCTTCGAAGCTGCCGGACCGGCCCCACCCAGGCCCGTCAGCCTGCTCCTCAGGCTCAAACACCAGTCCCAGGTCCCTCAGAGACAGGAGCCAGCTCAAAGTCTTCCTCACCCCTGCGCCCTCCTTAGGGGTACAGTCCTGGGCACAGGAGAGAGGAAAGCCGGCGGTGGTGCCAGTCAGGCGGTGGTGGCAGGCACACTCACTGTGGGCCCTGCCTGCTGGCTCCCCACTTACCCAGACTCACGGGGCTGCCTCTGAGCCTCTGTCTGGGGTAAGAAAAGATTCTGACCACCAGCATCATCATCTGCCACATGAAGTCCCTGTCACTTCTGTGCTGTGTGTGCATTGGTGACCCCATGTGATGTCACATGCCTCTGTGTCAGCGGAGAGCCTGGGAGTAGGAGGAAAGGGACTGGGCTTGTGGGGGTCGGGGCCGATGCCACCACAGGGGTGTGCTCATGGCGTGGGCCGGAGGCCCTCAGACAGCTTGCTGCTGGAGGCCTCGCGGGTGCCAGGGAGGCGGTGGAGGTGGCATAGGGAGAGGGCCCCGCGCTGGGCAGGTGCGTACGGAGCTGTCCGCCGGACGACCTTGGCACAGGCCCTGGCCCTGAGCGGGGACCGGCCTTGTCTTCTTTCCGTCGATGAACGCGTCGGTGACTGCAGGAACAGGAGCGGATGGAGTCTTCATGTGAAGGACTTCCCCGCTTTCCTTTGCTGTCCTAGACGGAGGTCGAGTTCAGCCCCAACTTCGCTGAGCCCGTTGGGAGTGCTGAGAGATCCCAGGGAAGCCGGGGAAGTGCTCTCTGCCCTCCCGGCGCCTCATCAATAACGTGTGGGTGCCGCCTGTGTGCTCGGCATGCGGGGGAAAGACTGCCCTTTGTATGACAGAGGCTGGTAATCCAATTGGCCAAGCCAAAGAATAGTCTCTGCTCCAATTCTCAATCCACTACAGGATTGAGATGAAAACCAAATCATCTCAGAGGATCTAATAATCTTGTTTTGATCGATCCGTTTCTGGGGCAGTATCCTTCGGTGGAGGCTTTTCAGGTAAGTAAAGAAAATTAGGTTGAAAGCCACACGCGTCTTTCTCCACCACGGCTCGCGCTTTGCCCGCTCAGCGGGTGCGGCGGGCACCCTCTCCCGGGGGCCCGTGAGGGCAGGGACTGCGCTGGGAGAGCCTGCTGCGCCGCGGCTCACTGAGTGAAACGCTGCGGTTTCTGCCGCTGACGCCTGAAATAAAATAATCTATGATGCATGAACAAGCCTAAATGAAATAATAATATCCTTAGCAGTGAAAAACGGATTGGTAATACAGTAATTGAGCAGATTTATTGCCATCTCCTTGAGCTAGCCTGCCGAAACAGCCGGCTATTTTATTTAATCTCATATCAGAGGAATTACCGGCTGGTAATCCATTGTTAAACATCATTTAGAATGATGGATGAAAATGTCAGCTTTTCCAACATAATCAATTCATATCTCATTAGCAGATATTATTTATGATTCTCATAATGGGACCTGCAGGGGTCTCCGGGGGGAGATGGAGACCTCAGCTGTTGTCGAAATGAGATGAGATATACTGTAGCTTATGAGTTAATAACTGCATATAAAAAATACTTCCCCACAGTATCGATCGTCTTCGCCACGCTGCAGCCGGGCTGCGCGGTCGGGCCCGGCACCGTGGGCAGCCGCGGGGCCTCCACGGCCTCAGCGCTGGCCCCTGGGCCTTTCTAGGGCCGGTCCTTTGGCTCCAACTATCTTCACAAGGATAACGGAGCTCAAAATGTTTTTAAAATGAGAGCGCAACTTGGGAGGGGTTTCCCATCCACCTGGGAAGGAAGTAGGGCCTGACCATCCAGCGCGCAGGAGCTGTCTGTGCAGCGGCCGCCCGGGACGCACCGCCCCCGCCCCCGCACTCCAGCACCGATGAAGATAAATCGGCGCGTTGCTCCGGCCCCAGCGCAGGTGCTTTTTAAGGGCGCTGCGTGCTGGGCGCTGCCTCCGAGGCCGCCGGGAAGGCGCCGTGATTCATGGACTGCAGCCGCTGCCGGTGCGCCGGCCCATGTCACCGAGTCAACTGCTGCTTCAATTAAAGTACATTTGAGAATCATTTTATGCTCCAGCTCATAAACATCAATAAGGGAAAATGAGTAATAAATGACTGTCTAGAGTACAAAGGACCAGCTCATATTTCAGATGAAAATGAAGACAAAATGGAGCTTTTATTTGCCTGTGGAATTCCCATTAACCGCATCAGCGACAAGAGGGAGCCGGATCAATAGCGGCCGGCCGCGCAGCCCGCGCCGGGCTGTTCAGCAGCCCGGCCAAAGGAAAGCTGTCATATTGTGATCTTTATCGGGTGATCTTCATTACCGCACTCCAGTGATATATGGGCGCGCCGGGCAGCTGGGGGCACTTCCAATTCGTGGTCCTATTTGTGGCTCGCGCGTACAGCCGTCACAAATTATTTGTTTACGGTGATGAAAAATCTTCAGTGTTCATTCCTTTTATTCCTTTTATAGGTAATCCATATCTGGGAACTTTCCCTCCAGACTGCTTTATTCACCCAGGATTTTTAAGAAAGTATTATATCAAAGGTTCCTTCTCCATCCCCTCGGAGGAAAGTGGATACTGCCAGGCCAGGCCAGGCTCGGGGAGCATCTCCGGGTTCCTTCTCTGGGTTCTTGAAGGGGGGTGGCTTTCCCCTGGGTCGCCTGCTCCCCTTGATGCCACAGAAAGCGCTGCTCCTCACGAGGCATAGAAGGAGTGCTTCGTAGGACATGTAGATGCAGCAAAACGGGCCCCCCCTGCACTCCGTGTGCCCGCAGGGAAGAGGAGAAAGTGAACACATTCTTCTGAGGGAGTGGCAGGGCCGCCATGCCAGGAGGCCCTCGTCCAGGACAGCCGTGCTGACGCGAGGAACTCCGGGCTGGTTGTTGGAACCGGCCCTTGCCCGGCGTCAGAGGGAGTGCCCGCAGAGAAAGGAGGTGAGGAGGGAGAAACCGGGAAGGGCCAACGAAGGGGGACAGCGTTTCTCACAGCTGCACGGAGAGCGACTCTAGTGCTTCCCGTCTGCGGAGAACCGTGGGTCCCGGTGGAGCCCGATGCGCCTTTCAAATGCCATCACCCCCGGAAGAGCCTTCACAGGGAACTGCACAGGGTGGCCACGCGTCGAGTGTCCCAGCTCCGATTTTGTGGGCTGCACTGGGTGCTGGGTCAGGCCGACAGGCCCATCGGAAGGGGGGTTGCATGTCAGAATTCGTACTCCTTGAGATTATGTCTTTATGTGCATAAAATGCCCTTTTTTTACACACATACTGCCTCTCTTTTTTTTTTTTTTTACCACCAACGGCCACATTTCAGTAGTTCTTACTGAACCACTAGAAATCTGAGAATGCTCTCCGATTTCTCCCACTCTGTGAAACGTACTCACTTCCTGTTGAAAGTGAAACTCAGGAGCAAGGGAGGTATTAGCTTAAAATGTGATGGAGATAAGGAACATAGTAGCTGGTCTTTTAAATCACATATTTACAAGATATTTGCCAACAAAGAACCCCATCGAGGAGCCCCTGGGGGCTGTTCTTCCTCCTGGGCCCAGCAGTTTTGACACCTGTGGGCTGTTCAGACCTCATTCCTGGGGCGGTCCCCCTGCCCCCGTGTGCGACCCAGGGGAGGGGCCGGGAAATAAAAGGGGCTATTGAATCACGTCTCAGCTGTAGCACCGGGAACCCCGATGCGCCCTCAAGCACAACTCCATGGCCTTTCCTGGCATTTCTTTAAGGAAGAGATCACTAAGTAAAGGTTTTTACCATCGGAGCCCCTCATCCCACCTGAATAATTGTTCCTTATCCCGCCGTAATAATTGTTTCAGAAGCTCAGCAGATCCCACGCAGAGCTAGAGAAGAACAGCCAGGAGAGCCGGGGGGCTTCAGGAGCCACCTGGCTCTCCCCCACCCGCACTCGTCCCGTGTTCGTGACCTAAGTGAATGAACTACAGCAGTCAGCACGGTTAGACTGAAGGTAGATTGTGGAGAGTAGGCGTGGCCCGTGTTATCATCCCTGTTCTTAGAAGAGAGACTTCTCCATCAGCTTCGGAGTCAACAGATAGAGCACCTGACGGTGAGAGCAGTTGGCAAGACCAAAGAGGAAGCCAGCTCAGGACGCTCGGGCGCTGCTGGCGGGAAGGGTGGAGGGGCAGCGACCTGGAACAGCAGCTTGGCCGCTTCTCAGAATGTTAAGCATGGACTTGCCATGTGGCCCAGCGGTTGCCCTTGAGGCACGTGCTCAGGAGGGAGGAACACGTCTGCACTCACAGGTCTTGTGCATATGTGTCCGTAGCAGTGCTGTGGAGAACAGCCACAAGGGGGAAACAGCCCACAGGTCCCCCGGCTGGAGAAGGAAAATCCAGCGGTGGCACCGCCACACGATGGGTTACGACTCATCAGTAAACAGGGCTGGCGTCCCGCTGCCGGCTGCAGCGTGCATGAGCCTGGACAACACGGTGCCGTGTGGCAAAGCCAAAACAAAGCAAAACAAAAGCGTGTATTCGGTGCTTTCCTTTACACGAAATGTGCAAATAGGCAAACCACGAAGACAGAAGGTAAATTAGTGGTTGTCGGGGCAACGGGTGGGAAAAGGGAGAGTGACAGTTCCCAGATAACGTGGTTTCTTTTGGGGCTGGTGGGAACGTTCTGGAATTAGCAGTAATGGTGGCACAACTCCGCGAATCCATTCACGACCATCGAACAGTGCCCCTCAAACGGGTAAATTCTATGGTTTGTGAACTACATTTCAGCAAAGCTACAAATCAAAGAAATTAAGGACAAAATAAGACATGCCTGACACAGACAGGTGCAACGCCAGTGTGCATGCTATCGTCGGTGCTGGCGGGGGCGTCTCTCGGTTCCTTGACCTTGGGAGTCCAAGGTCAAGGCTCCAGCAGATTCAGTGTCTGGTGAGACCCCTCTCCCTGGTCCACATCCTGCTGCTGCGAGGACACAAACGTGCAGGCAGGAGCGGGAGGGTGGGGCTGCCACGAGCAAACGTACAAATGGAGGCGGGCTGGGGGCATTCGGCAGCTGCAGCTGTGGAAGAAGCCAGCCTCGGCAGCACACAACCCAGACATGGACCCCAGACATGGACCCCGGGTTCCGTCAGACGGCCAGCTGGGGCGGCTCTTCCTGAGGCTCAGCCTGGAGCTCGTGCCTGAGGGGACACGGCTGATCAAGTCTTTCCTTTTCACGCAAAGACAGAAGTTCAAGGGCCAGCCCCACCAAAGAGATATGTTCAAACCACAGCTTGTATCACCCATTCCTGCCAGTATCCCAGTGGCCAAGTCGGGTGACGTGGCCGAGCAGAACCACACCCTGGCCCCGTGCAGCCCTGTGCAGCCCCCGTGCGGCCCCCACATGGCCCCGTGCAGCCCCATGCAGCCCCCGCGTGGCCCCGTGCGGCCCCGTGCAGCCCCGCGCGGCCCCGTGCGGCCCTGTGCTGCTAGCACGGCAGAGAGGAACGCGAAGGGTCTCCTGTCTCCCAGGCTGCTCGGCTCAGGGAAGGGAGCTTGTGCACAGTAGGCTCACCATCGGCCGGGTGGTTAGACGGCCGGCAGATATTGAAACACTCTTGGTGTCCGAATACCTGAGGAACACATGATTTAGGGAAAAGTGGAGAAAGTGGAGATTTTGAAATAAGGATGCGCTTCAGAGGCCGAAGCCGAGCGGATGAGCCCCAGAGCAGGAAGACGTGCCCTACCCACCGCGACGGGGGCTCAGCCCCCAGGGGGCCAGTTCCCTCTTCTCCCCGGGCTCTCGTATCTTCTCTAAATGACCCAGGCTGCGGGCTGGCCATCTGTCCCTCACTCAACAGCACTATGTCTGAGCCCTTCCGTCCACTGGACCAGCCCTGAAAGGCCTCAGGTCTGTGGGCTGTCCTCGGCCTCCAGAGCGGCCGGCACTCTACCTCTGCGTGTCCCCCCGAGGCCCGGAGCCTCAAAGGTGCAGAAATTTGCCTTTTCTTCTGTTTTTCCCCACCGGCTTGGGGCTGAATGGGGCACACACCCGAGCTGACTGAAGTTTAAATGGGAAGCAAACAAAAACCCTAACTAGATAACGGAGATTTAATGCTAATTCTTCAAGGTAAAATTCAAGATTTAGGATCTCAGCATAAAATAATGTTATAAGAATATGTTGTTCAATAATATTGGATCTTCTAACATAATAAAACAATAAATTTGTCTGAATACATCCAGATTTAGTAACCGATTTCACAAAATGTAGCAAGGGCCCTGTGTCAACTTTAACCTCACTACCAAAACCAGAATATATCTATAGATGTAAACAGATGTCTAGATGTAGACATAAAATAAATCGAGATATGAATGCAGGCGCGTGGAGATACTGGTGTAGGCAAACAGGGCGGACGTGGGCACAGGAGTGTAGATAGGGACCTATAGGCACACAGGCCGGATATACACGGATTGTCCGGGATTGAATCTGCATGGTGACTGAAGTATTTTTATACTTCATTTGGGATGGTGAAAGTACCAGGAATTGCAAGAGAATTTGACTCCAAACAAGATAAAATATTTCTGAACAATGATCTCACAAAGGCACCAGGAAAAGGACTTCAAATGGATGCATCTGGGCAGAGCATGAGTGAATTTAGCTGCATTCCTCCGTCTACAGCGTTCTCTAACAGACCATCTGTTCTCTCTAAAGGGAGTGCCCTGCAGCTTGTTCCGACTCGCTGCATTGCCCAGTGGTGGTGGGGGCTGGAGGGGGGGAGGTCAGGTCAATACGGATCGCTTATCACTTGGGATAGAAGAAAGAAGGTGTTCGCTTTCCCTGCTAACAAGCCCTTTGCAGGTGGAGGGCACATAAGGAAGCCCCAGGTGACTGCCTGATGCTGGGGTACCAGGGACACCCCTGTCGCTGAGGAGGGAGCCATGTGGCTCACCTCTCCGTGTGGTGAAGCCAGCAACGCTCTGTCCATGAGGGCACGAGGAGGCACGTGCTGTTTTCATTCTGAAGATGACTCAGCACTGCCAGGAATGGTCACACCCTGTTACGGGAAGTCTCCCTGCTCCCAAACAGATTTCCAGCAGTGACACCGAAGTGGTTGTCCTGGGGCCAAGTTCCCTGATGCAGACCACAGGATAGGCATCAACACAGTGGAACCAGCCAGATGGAAACGCAAGGGTTAATCCATTCAGAGGGAACGCCGCGTGGTTAAGAGCCAGCAAAGAATCCGATAGAAGCATCGGACCTGAGATCTCCCTCCGCACAGGCGCACAAACGACCAACACCAGAGCGCGGGCCGAGGGAGTCTAAGGGCAGGAGGACCTAGACCCAATCAGGGCCCACTGGCTGCCCTTCAGATTGGGGCCGGCATGACCCCCACCCCGACCCTGACAGAGAGAGAAAACACTATGCCTGTCCCTGTCCACTTCGAGCGTCTACCCCTCTGTCTGAAAAGGTTGGTATGGTTTTCACAGCCATAACCAATGCGAAAACCTCATTAACAAATCAGATACCTACATATTCCCAACTGTAGCTGCCGTTCGCAGTCACAAATAGATGTAGGAATGTGTTCCTTACGTAGAAATTTAGCACACAACCTTGTTCTGGAAAGAAAATAGGCACCCATAGCTTAGTTCTTGAATGAACAATTATAAAAGTGAGAGAATGCTGCATCTTAGGAAAACACTCAAAACCCATATTCCCAGATTCTGACAAACCCAGGGAGGCAGCCCCGTGGTCACGGCATTCGGCGCCATGGGTGGTGACTGAGCTCTTGCTACATGCGAGGCACCACGCTGACCAGGCACCAAGGCGACGCCTTCAGGCCTCTGAGGAGAGAACGGGCCGCAGGTCCCGGGGCTGGAAGGGGGTGGGGACGCAGGACATCACCCTGGTTCTGGCGATTTCTCCGGGAGGTGCTGGCGTAGAGACTGGTCTCAGCACAGAACGGGTGCACGCTCCAGGGACAGTTACAACACCAAGTTCCCAAAGGAAGGTCAGGAGAGAGATGAGGAACATTTTTGCAACAAAAAGTAAAATTTATCTTATCCTATTAAGTGGGTTAATAGGTTAGCCACATTTTGAAATATTCCATAAGCCTCTATAAATGACAGCTATCTGGAACCCAGACTTCAGCCCAAAACACAGGGGCCCAAGGTGCTCAGAACTGTCTCCACGTGCCCTTGTAGGAGGAGGAAGTATGGCCACCTCGGGAGGTCACAGTCAAATGACAAGAGAACTGAGGCAGCCGATCAGTGAGCGACAAGGAGAAGACGGGAGAACCCAGAAATAAGTATTTCCACAGAGCGTCTCACTCACGCCTTCTCTCTGGCTCTTCACCGTAGAAGATAAGGGCACCCGGAGGTGACCTAGCAGCAGAGCACTGCAAAGAGCGTCAGCTGTGACAAGTCCGCCTGCTCACCAGACTCAGTGCTGGACACAGGGACATGGGCCCGGAAGGAGCAGCCGCCCCGGCCCACCTGCCCCGCTGGCCTCTGACTTACATCAGCAGCCGATTTACAGGGGCCGCAGAGACGGTCTGGCCACAGGAAGACTGCGGGTGCTCCCCCCCCAGAAGCCCGGCCGTGGGCTGATGCTGGCCGCGGGTGGGGCCAGAAGACGCAAAGTCCATCTAGACACTCAGACTGTTGACGCTGCCCCCATCATGGCTCAAAGTTCCCAAGTAGGGACTGACCGTTTGCATGGAAACCCTGGTCTCCTCCCATTTCCCGGGGCCTGGCGGCCTCCAGCCTGCTTTCCATGACAAAAGGCTGCGTATGGTGGACACTCGGGGCCCCAGCCAATGTGAAAGCTCAGCACAGGCCAGATGGGTGTCATGGCACGTCACCGAACACCCACTCCTCTCAGGGCGCCAGGCGGGCACCGGTGGCTACAGAGATGTCCCAGTGCACCTCCTGAAAAATGGGAATTAAGGGTGCACCGCAAGAGGTAACCTGCAGTAATTTCAGTCTCGTGGTACTACTCGCCTCAGTGGAATGAGAAGCCAGTGAAATCCTGAGAAAAGCTGCTGAGTTTGAGGCTGACAATTAGCTGGATGAGGTATCATTTTCCTGAAACTCTTAGCTGTAATGGAAAGACACGCTCCGAGGAAATGCCATGGAGTATTGAAGATCCTTGCCCGTCATAAAAAGCATGTGACACCCCATCAATACCTAATTGTATTAGTTATTCTACAGGGGCTCCGAGAAACCTGATGGAAGGGGCCGCCGGCATCGATCGCCGTTCTGAAAGCTCCCTGTCCATTGTTTACCGAGCTGGTCAATCATCATTGAATTTTTCATTTTGAGTTGAAATGGAAAATTAACAGAAATCAAGAAATTTTGTAAAACATCACTAATGAATTAGAGAGGAC
>PVJI01027044.1:0-18173 GCA_004026765.1 Micronycteris hirsuta
GAATTAACACGTAATTTTTAATTAGCAATTTGACCCCTCTGCTTTAGCCAACATTTAATTGTCATCTCTCAATCAAATTTACCAATGTTTGTCATTGTGCCTTAATGTAAGTCATTACCTAGACGTGGCTATAGAATGAGAATTTATTTTCATCATCCCCTTCAGGTTCTGGTTAAACTACTCTCAAAGTTTTCTCCAGTCACCTTCAAATGAGAGCTCCCTATAATCATGTCTTCTACTAGTTTAGTCACCTGTATCATATTGTATCAATTTGTAGTGCTGATTTTTTTATATCACTGAATATATGTATTTCCCCTTGCTATACCACAGATGCTTTAAACTAGTTATTGTCATTGATCTCTTAATTATTGTTATACTTATCTTTTATCACAGTTTTATGACTTATCCTTCAGGAGATTAAAAAAAAAGGCAAAACTTTCCCATAAAATTGCATCCCAATTACTGCTGGCATTGCACACATTTTGTTTGTTGTTACGACTACTCAGAGTGGGTGAGTTTCACCTAATCCTCCATCTCTTTATCTCAATTCTTTTTCTTCAGTGTAACACTACAACTCCCTCTTCTCCCCTCACCCACCCAGACAGGAGCCCAGTCTCACTCATCTGTGACCCCCTAATAGCCAGCACGTGGCTTGGTATACAGCAAGTGTTCAAGAAAACTTCACTGAAGACCAAAGTAAATTAACTGAATATCCAAAGCTTTTGTGGAACTCGGATCAGATCGTCCACGCCCCCAACAGCTTAGAACGTGATCCTGAAGTGCCAGCCGCCCTGCCCCGCTGCCACGGAGGCGGCGGGATGTCTGCCTGCGCCTGCGCAGGGCTGGGTGCAGAGGGTTGTACTGCTGGCCTGTGCTTCAGGGCCCGGGGGCCGAAGGGAGTCCACCCTTCTTCTTAACTTCCTTCCGCTTTTTACTGGGGCCCATTCGTTCCTCAATGGGAAAAAAGTAATTTATAATATTTCGGGTGCTTTTTAAATGTATCTGGTTTATAACTTTGTGATTTATTTTCCTATGTTGTGCTGCAAAGCAGAAAGGACTTAGAAGAACCAGTTGTGTGTTTTTTGACTAAGGGAAGTGGTGAAAGCTAACATGTAACTGAGCAAGAATCCAAATCAGCCAGGACCTGGGAACCAAGGAATAAGGAAAACAAAACAAAAAAACGAGGACCCAGTTCGATCACGTAGGAGGCGGAAGATGAGAACTAGGTAAGACTCTATGTCAGAGAGAAATGAGTAAGGCTTTTTACTGGAGACTGTGCCAGCCAACTATTAACTTAGGGCTTATTACATTTTTCTTTATTTGGCTGCAGAAACTAAAGCACAGCTGAGCAGTGTGCATACGGACCAACGAGGCCTAGGTAGAAGAAGGTTGGAGAAAGGGAGTGAAAGAAGACAGGCAGAACATTAGCCTCTCAGGTGCACCCTATGGTTTCCTCATACGGGTTCCATCGCTCTGTTGATGAGGCTCATTTGCTCAATTTCTCTCTTCCCACATGCATGCGCATGCTTGGTACTGTGCTCCTTTTCTTACCAGTCTACCCATAACCTTGAACATTCTCACTGGATCAGAATTTAATTTTAGTTGTGTGATAAGACAGTATTTTGTTATCAGAAATTTAATGGCATTTCTTATCATTCTGGAAGCACTGAAAATTTATTAATTTTATACAGGTTCCCTTATACTACCGCAGTCTTTCATGAAAGCTGCCAATCTTTCAGTTGAGTGAATATGAGGAGCTTAAATATATAGATATTTCAGCTTTAATCTGTTTAGTAAGTTGTTTTGTATAAGAACACTATCTGCCCAGAATTCAGCTAATTTTCCAATTTTCATGTTGATTCATACTTAAGTCTCCTCTTTTCTGGTTCATTCTTTCCCTGCAGAATTTTGACCTCATTCTCCCTTGATGGGCTATGAAATTTTTTATCTTGGAATCTTTTTAGAATTCTTGTGGTTTGAAAGATTTTAGTAATAAGCCTATTTTCACCACTGTAAGACAATCCCCCTATAAAAGCAGCATTAATCTTCACATTGTTAATCCTTCACTCTGTATTTTTTTCTTCATAAAATAAAAATTTATTTGTGGGTTACTACAGCCCTCCTAGTTTCTCTTTTTTGTAAAAATTTATTTATACACTTAGGAAGTCTTATTCAAATCCTTAGTAATACTAAGGGGAAATTTGAAAGTAAAGAATAACTCAATACTTCCCTTCCAACTGGGCGTATAAAAATATATTCACACAAGAGACAAGAGCAATAATAATAAACAACAACAATAAACATTCTTATGGAGCTTTATCATTCTCAAGAGACATTCTCTTATTTGATCCTGCGATGATCCTGTGAGGTGGATGTTATGATCCTTTCCACTTTACACATGGGAAAACCAAATACAAAAAGCTGAAATGACTTGTTCAAGTTCCTTTAACTATAACTGGAGTTTTAAATCAGTCTTCGACCCTGGTTGGTGTGGCTCAGTGGATTGAGTGCCAGCTTGTGAACCAAAGAGTTGTGGGTCTGATTCCTAATCAGGGCACATGCCTGGGTTGTAAGCCAGGTCCCCAGTTGGGGTTGCATGAGAGGCAACCACACATTGATCTTTCCCTCTCTTTCTCCTCCCCTTCCCCTCTCTCTACAAATAAATAAATAAAATCTTAAATAAATCGGTCTTCTAACTCCAAAGCCTACTGCTTACCACATTGCCTCTCAACAATGATAAACTAGGACATTATTCTCTGTCCCAAACCCCCAGCATTACCCAGTGTTAGGATTTGAGGCACATAGGAAGCACTCTAATTATAACACTTATTGATATTTTTATTTTTCAATGCTATAAGGAAAAAAGGAGTATATTTCAAAGAAAAGTTGGGATTCGAACTTTGGACAAGGAGTGAGAATGGGACCTGTAACTGGAAGAGGGAGGGGACGTTTGTGAGGGATAACAAAGGTAAAGCTCTAGTTTTACTAAAAGACACGTTTATGGCAGACAGCGCGAGGGTGTCCTTCCCTGAAATAAAGGGCTCACGAGGAGCTGTAGACAAAAACGTTTGCATCTGTAGCCTGTGGACAAATAATAGTGTGGAATGTTCTGAATGCTGGGCTGAAGAATTTTATTTTATAGGGGATGGTGAGCCTCTGGAAGGTTTTATGCTCAGAAATGACAAAGTCAAATCACTGCTTTAGTCAGATTTTTAATGAGCCTAGAAGCAGAAACATCCGCTGAGTAGCTGCCGTATAAATCCAGGCACTAAGTGATGACCTCCTAGACCGGTGGAGGGCAAGGGGGATGGAGAAGAAAGAGACAAAAGTGAAACAACTTTAAATGAAAGAGACAATACAATTTGGCTCACTAATTAGAACAAGGAAAGGCTTCAGGGAAGCTATTATGCTTTGCAGAGAAGCAATCTAAGAAATGGCCATTATGAAGCTAGCAGTAATAGACATGATCTCAAGCACATTAAAAAAAAATTTTTTGAACTTACTAAGAGCTACAAAGTCTGTCCAGAAGGTATCCAGCCATGTAATATGAAAAATAGAGACATTATTGAAGAAGACACAAGATACAAGAAACATTGTACATAGGACAGTGACGCCTCAGTTCCCTGCAAAGTAGGCACCCTGGGACCTCACACAGTTTTCCCAGTCACCATCAGCTGCCTCTGATGTATTTTCCTGAATCTCATCGACAGTCTGATATCTCCTTTCTTTCAAAGGTGATTTTAGTTTTGGGAAAAGCTGGAAATCACAGGGCATCAAATCTTGGCGATCAGGGGGCTGAGTCACCTGGGTGATTTGATGTTTTGTCAAAAAGTTCTGCACGAGATATGATGCATGAGCAGACATGTTGTTATGATGAAGCTGCCAATCACCAATTGCCCATAGCTGCAGCCTTCTGAATCATCCAAATAGTTTCTGGGGGTGCCAGGGAGGAATGTTCAAGCTTAAGGCAAAATTTGTTGCAGATCCGTTGTTCTACTCATTCAGTCATTTTGAATGTGATGGCCACACAGTACACTTGCTCACTCAGTGGTGTCTACCGCCCCCACCGACTAGTACAGTGAAGTCATCATTGTTCACACCTGAGCATTCCAGTGCACGCTCCTTGGCTGCCAGGTTACGTTGATGTTGCGCAAACCATTCTCGTTATATTAGCAATGGTTGGGCTGCACTTTTTCCAGAGAGACCTTGTATTATTCCTTCAATGATATTTCCAACTTAAAAGGTAAAAGTATCATCTTGAGTACTTTTTAAGTTAATAACTTCTCCGTATGGGCAAGAATAGTAAACAGCAGCTTGACAACTTTCTAGTTGAAATCCAATCATAAATAACCACTCAAAATCACCTTCAGTCACAAAAAATTTTCCCTTTTTCCTTATTTCAAAGCAAACCATTTCTAGAATCATTTTTGATTAGTGTGTTATTGTAATAGTCCAGTTTATTTTATTGCAGCCTATCTTTCAGAGCCCTAGACTAAAGAGCTTGTGTGGTGTGAAGTTCTTAAATGTTTTGGTCTCAAGAACCATTTACATTCTTAAAATTATTGAGAACCAAGAGGACTTTGATTATATGGAATATAGTTATTGGCATCTATTGCATTTGATATAAAAACAGAATATTTAAAATAATGATCTATATATTCATTTTTTAAAGAACAATAATAAGCCCATTATACATTAACATAAATGTATTATAATAAAAATAATGTTTTCCATCCAAAAATAGTAAGAGGAGTAGTATTATTGGACATTTTTGCAACTTCCTTTAATGTCTGGTTGAAGAGAAGATAGCTGAATTCTCATGCTGTTTCTGTAACCAGTCTATTAATATATGTTTCAGCTAAAGTTTCTGAAAAAGTCTGACCTCACACAGATATGTCATTAGAAAAAGAGATATCTTTTAATAGTCATTTTAAAAATTACCTCTGATACCACGCCCAAACCTTACAAGTGGTAGTTCCTTGAAGGTGAGTTGAAATATGGACTATGAAACCAAAATCAGTAAACTTTTTAAACTTTTTTATATTCAAATACATTGGTCTTACTCTTAAATAGAGCTTTTACCCATGCATGATTTTGTGGCATATTATGTTTGTCATTTGGAAAATACTGGTTCTTGGGCTACGCCGCTCTTTAAAAGGTTGACATGTTTCATTACAGAAAACAAAATCACATTTGTTCATGTTACTACCAATCTCCTCAGAAAAGTCTTTAAGGATTTTGAAGCTGTCCAATTCACAATGGTATATATAAGTTTTCCAAAATTCTTTTTTCTCACAATAGTTTATTTTTATTGTCTTTTCCATTACCATGTTTCCCCCTTAGACCCTCTCCCACCTCCGCTCACACCCTCCCCCTCCTCAATCACCACACTGTTGTCCCTGCCGTGAGTCCTTTTTCTTATTGGCTCCATTCCCCCACGCCCATGCTCTCAGCCTGCTCTGTCTCTGAGCCTGTTTCTATTGTGCCTGCTGGTTCCGTTTGTTCACTAGATGCTACATAGGAGTGAATATTCATTTACAAATTCAAATGTTATTATTGGCACCAAACGCTGTTAGTTGTTTTTTTTTTTTTTTTTTTTGAAGGGACAGGCTCACTCCATTCATTTTGAGACAATGAACGCCAAATATTAAAGTCTAGCTTAGCCATAATTTGTCTCTCAGTTGGTCTTTCTATTAAAAACGGTATCTCATGAAAATGTCTGTAGTTTAGTTCCCAGCTCAACTGCGCGCATGCTTTCTCAAGACCCCATTGTACTTCAGGGTGTATTAGAAGTGTTTTATGTGATCCTTTCTTTGCATTGCACAGAATATGAAAGAAACATACATTCAAGAGTTGAGATTTAATAACATTTCTAGTTTTTCCTGCTTCATAATGGGCATTCTTAAGGGACATTGACTTTACTTTAACTGAAATTGCATGGTGGTAAGGGATTCAGTAACTATATTAATGGAGTACAATAACTAAATAGTGGAGCACAATGACTTCTAGTAATGGTTAAATAGTAATAGGCAAATGATATCTCAGTTGTCTTACAAAGATGCTTTGCATTGGTGACCTCCTAATGAGATTTGGGGGACCTCCAGCTGTCCATGCACCACATTCTAAGTACTGTTGCTCTAAAGCATTCCGATAACAACTAATGCTTATGGGCTCTTCCTATGGGCCAGGTCCTATTCTAAGCACTGAATTACTTTCAATCTAAATTTGACATCTTTTTTTTTTTTTTTTACTTCAATGACAAAGGTAAAGGTGCCAAAGTGAAAGAAGAGGATAGATGATTGTGGATGAAAAAGGGACCACACACTAAACCTGACGAGCTCAGGGGAGGCCAGCACAGCAGACCCCACAGACTCAGAGATGAAATGACCACATAGGATGATGGTCTGACGCAAAAATTCCTAACTAAAAGCGAATCATGGCGGGTAGTCACATCCTAGGCCTGTAGCTTCCTTGATAAAGATCAATCTTTACATTAATTGGACTTACTGTCTTTTTACATCTAAGATAACATACCTGTGGAATGTCAGAGCGATCCCCTTTCGAGACCCTTCGGGGGGTCACGACTTCCCACCACGGCGCAAGACCCGAGATACCATCACCACATGCTGTAAGTGCTAACTATCCTGTACCCACCAAAGTAAAAGAAGTAGGTGTCTCTCCATTCTACTCTTTATCCAGTCTCAGAGGTTTCCCTGACTTGCTTTCTCCTGTCCCCTTAATCTTCCACCAATGAATTTCATGTAACCCTCCTTACGGCTCCTCCTTTGACTCCGATGTAGAGAGTAAGCCATAAAACTGCCACCGTCAAAACCTCAGTTTCAGCAATGACATCAGTTTGGCTCATATAAACTCCTAAAATTCTCTACAGGGTTAGAGATTTCTTACACTGACACTGTAATATCGTGAAAATGCTTTTCAACAGGATACATTGAGTAAATGCTCTTAGTAACTTGAAATCCAAAGTATATACATTTAAGTGTCACACACTGGTAAACTGTAATGAAGTCGACATTTTTGAGGGACTGTGAACAGAATGAAATTCCCCCAGTTCTTAGCACAAATCCCTCCAACTAGCAAAGCAATGAACAAAAGGGTTTAGAAAACTGTGCCTGCCTGGGGAGAAAGCAGTGGTAGTAAGATCCATTTCTTACCTTCACAGTGTTTATGTAAGCTTAGAATCAAATTCTGGTTCCAGCCTCATTCTTTTCTTTAAGTGTTGCCTAACGCACCTCACTCACTTTGGGGGCTTTAGAAAATTAAACGAAGGATGTTAAAGTGCATAAAATGCCCTCAGGTCTGTATCTATAAAAGGAAAACCCAGAGCTGACTCAAGTCTTAAGCCAAGGGTTATTCAGAAGGCTATATTGTGTCAGAAGTTCACCTGTAGAAGTGTTTAGTAAGGGGGCCTTTGTAATTTGGGGAACTGAAAATAGAAAGACTTTTAGATCCTATGGAGACAGGAGACATCTGTGTGTTCCAATTATACTCATCTATCTGGTCTAGCCAGTAAACAAACAAACAAACAAAAACAACAAATGAAAAACTAGTTTCTCTAGACTTAGCGCCAGATTGCTTTATCTGTTTGGTTTACTAAACTTAGTTTTTGTGTCTCTAAAACTGGTCTAGAAAATCAGCTTAAAGAATTTAGGATATTCAGAATTGGTCATACAGTGTAATTTTAAGACAGCACATTCGTGGCTACATTACAGGACAGTTTCATTGTCATAGAATCTGAGCGTGGAGGGCAAAAATGTGTAAGCGTCTCACACCAACCTTTAAACTTTCCTGCCGTCACCAGCTTCCACTGTGATGTGGATAAAGGAACATAATGCATCATCAGTCGTCGCAATGACCATAGAAAGGGCCTGTCAGAGCGAGTGCTCTGGGCAACGACAGCGTTCTCTCCCAGGTCAGCAGAGGGTGTCACTTCACCAGCCTTCTTGTCATTTAACAGGCTCCCAGCTTGCAGAAGAGACCTTTAGACGAACAAAGCGTTCCGGTGAAACTCATCCATGACAGCTTCTTACTTAATTTTCTGTCCTTCACTAAATGTTTTGTTTTGATTTTCAGAACTACCTTCCTAGATGTCTGTAGAAAATTAACATGTTGCCTCATAAATAAATTAGGTTCCGGGACCCAATTCCAGAGTGTATGTTTGTGTGGGCACGTATACCCCCCACCCCCACTCACACACACCCACAAGCAATCCTTGGACACCAGCAATTAAGTTGTAAATTCAACTAAATTTTGACACTATCTACCCAGAGGTAAAGGACTCAGTCCCACAAGACTGCCCTCTACTTCAGATGCCTGTGCTTCTGACCCACTGGCTACAAACTGGAACTCCCATGACCACCTCGTTGGGTTCAATTAATTTGCTAGCGTGCCTCACAGAACTCAGGAAAACCCATTTACTCACTAGATTACTGATTTATTAGAAAGGATTTTAAAGCATGCCAATCAACAGCCAGATGAATGGATAGATAGGGTGAGGTCCCAAACAAAGGAGCCTCTGTCCTCAGGGAGTTTGGGGTGTGTCACAGTGGAATGTGGAAGTGCTCTGATTCCCTAACATGGAAACCCCTCTGCCCCCAAACCCTCCTTTTAGGTTTTTACGGAGGCTTAATCACGCAGGCACGATTCATGAACTCATTGGCCACTGGTGATTGGTTCAACCTCTAGCCCCTCTCCCATCCTTAGGAAAACAGGGGATGGGACTGAAATTTCCAACCCTTCTATTCGTGGTTCCCTGGGCAACCAGCCCCCGACCTTAGGTGCTTTGCAAAAATTACCTCATTAACACAAGCACAGTCATAGCGGGAAGTGCTTGTAATGACTAAGAAGATACCCATTTCACCATTATGGCTCTGAAAGGTTTCAGGATCAGAGGACAAGAGACCAAATATTGTAACAAATGATGTTCCCATTTCTCTTATTGCTCAGGAAATTCCAAGGGTTTGGAAGCCCTAAGCCAGGAACTGCGGATGATGACTTCATATATATGAAAAATATGTGCTGGTCATTTGAATACATACATATGCATATGTACATATAAATAAAATATCGCAATAAATACATTTAAAATTCTTAGCTTACATTTTACAAACATGTCCTTATTTGTCTATCATTGTCACAAAAAGCAACTTACTTTAAAATATGATTGATTTTCTCATGCTTTTCTAAGTAAACCAAAAAAATCAACTCAAAAAAAACCAGCTATAGACTTTCTCATATAATAACGAGCATTACAGAGCGTAGCGATGTAACAACTTGAAGGAAAGTGGATATGTTACTAACAAACAGGAAGGCTTTTCTCCATGCAACTCGAGTCCAGTACAACGAGGCGCAGTTTGTACTAGACAAAGGCCCTGTGCGGTGCCCTGTGGAGCGCTGGGAAAGTCCACACAATCAGGGTGGAGTCCCCGGCACGCAGACCGGAGAGGTGATGGTTCGGTGAGGAGCGAGGAACCTAAGGCTGCAGATTTTTCCACTTTAATTGTTAAAAAAAAACAAACCCTTAAGAACAAATTTAAAATGCTAAGTATGAGGCAAATATAAGAGCAAGCAACTTGCAATTTGTTTAAATATAAAATAATGAGCGGAAGAAGAAAACACTACTTCAGGAGGAATAGTGGGGGAAAGCCTGCACCCTAGCCACTCTTTCTGTTGCCATGGAAACTAGGAGACTGGACCCTCACAGTCAATGTTGTCGTGCCCACCCCACCCCCCCATCTGGACACTTGTCCTCGCCTACTAACTCCTCCTCCAGATGATTGCAACTCCATCGAATTTAGCAACGTAGGTGTTTAAGAGAACACAGAAAGGAAGCCAACTGCAAAATGTCTTTTGCATTCATAGATAAACATAGCTCGGACCCATCTTTGACTTACTTTGAGTATGGAAACAATTTTCATCAGCTTGGTTCTTTCACTCCTCCAGTAGGCCAGGCAATCTGAACCCAGGTGTAGGGATTCAGAATGAGACACCCCAAGATGTGCCTCTTGAGGTAAGCAAATTATTTCGACCTAGAGGCAACCAAGGCCCTGTGGCTCAAGAGAAACTTCCGTCCCCACTTAACTACCTAGAGGAATTTGAATCAGGGGCCTTGCCCGTAATTGGAGATTATCAGAGATAAACTTTCTGTCTACCGATATGGCAGGGGGAACCACTAATCACTGAAAATCTGCTTATCCTGTGCTGTAGTGACTGTGGGAAGCCCCCAGGTGCCTGACCTCATCCTTAGCTCAGAATGTGGTACATAATTCATTTTCCTTTTAGTCTCTGAACCTTTGATACATGCGGGGTCTCTGACTCTCTCATGGTTGCAGAGTAACCATGGATATGTACGTAATTAAATTTGATTTTCTCTTATTAATCTGTCTCATATTGATCTAAATTTTAAACTAGCTGAAAGAACTCAGGAGGGTAAAGGAAAGTTTCTTCCTCCCCGCACAAAGGAGACAGAGTAGGACAATTTATAAACTTTTGAATAAAGTTTAATGTTTCCACAGAAAAAGAATACGTAAGTATGGAATAAAGTTTTCTTCTTTTTAACGTAACTCTGCATCCAATACTTCACCTATATACACACAGCCAGCTCAAGTAACATGTATTTTCCATCTATTCGACATAGATAACTGCAAATATCAATATTAGGTACTTGTTAATGTTTCTAGGATGAGTTGATTCATTATATATTGTCAAAGGTTCCCTTGGTTAGCAACTAATGTTCCCGTTGCTGGAACATAGTTATGTCAGACCATTTGTTTTGCCCTAAGAATCCCCACTGTTATGTTTCTTCAATGTGTTAAAAAAAAAAAAAAAAAAAAACAGCCACCGCAATTGGGTGTTAAGGGGAGAAGGCAATAGTGCAAATAACCTTGAGTGCCCTTCGGAAGATGACTGCGTAATAACAGTTCTGCCTTGAAATGGCATAGTTCATTAGGTTTCTGAATACCCTACTCAGTCATCTCAAATCCTGTTCATGGTTAAAGAGTAACAACATGATTGTTTCCCTTCCCCCAAGGGAATTACTGAATTGCAATATCCTGTGATGGGGGCCCAGGCCTCTGACACACGCACTGAACAGAAAAACCTCGCTCACTCAGAAGATGCAGTTGTGCTGTGTGCGGCTGCGTCATTCCAAACAGGGTCTCCAGCGTGCGTTCATAAATGCCTCAGATTATAGACTATTTTGAAAAGGTGTAGCTTATTAAAGTGTGGTGTCCACAGCTAGTCACCTCAGGGTGTGCTTCTGTGTGATGTGGATTGTTTTGAGCTGAGAGCAACTTTAGCTGTGCACTTAGGAGAAACTTCTGCCCCTCCCTTGACAACCTCAAAGAACTTGAATTTGGAGCCTTGTTCATGATGGGAGATTATCAGAGGTCACCTCTTTTAACCTGTCTGTAGGTCAGGACAAACTCTGATTTACTAAACAGCTGCTCTTATTCTGTGATGATCCCTTGAAGCCCCTGATGCACCTTACCTCATCCTCCGCTCAGGATGCCTTTAGAGCCATGTTCTCTTTCTCTCACACATGTGGGGTCTCTGGCTCATGTATGCAGGGTTCCTATCTATGTGTATCTATTTAACTTGGTTATTTTCTCTTGTTAAACTAGCTCATGTTTATTTGATTATTACACCAGCCCATAGAACCATGAGGGTAGGGGAAAGTTTCTCCTCCCCTGTATTGGTGTTCAGTGCATTCTATCACACACCAAGTTATCAGTGAGTTCTGATATTATTCCTAGCTCAGGAGAACCAAGACGCCGACTGATTTTATTTTCTCCAAGAAGTAATGACAAACAGCAACAAGAAAAATCGTCGAATTTGAAGCTCAGATGTTTGTTTTAAGGTTCTCCGATGTCTCCTTCATTATTATCCCGTCCACTGCATTATTTTCCTGTCTCCTTTGGTAGCATTCACTCTGCCTTCTGCTGCCTGCTGGGCCCACACTTTCTAATCTCATCCCTCAATAAAGAAGGAGAAATAGGTCTGAAAGTAATTAAATAAGAACAAGCCCTTGTGGGGAAAGGGGAAAATTTCCCCTCCCTCTTCTGCTTCTTTTGGCTAACTGAATAATCAAATCCATATGAGACCGATTGACAACAGAAAAATCGAATTTAATTTTATGTGCATGGGAACCTCACATACATGACAGTCAGACACCCCGCCGCCTGTCTGAGAGATTGAGACAGGAAGGGAAAATGAGGTGCACGTGACATTCTGAACTGAGGATGAGGTCAGGCGCCTTGGTGCTTCATCACGGAGAAAGGTCGTCTGCAGGATGTTAAGTAGAACAGATGTTCAGTGATTAGCAGTTTACCCTGCCCTACATGGATAGGTCAAAAAAAAAAAACACAAAACATTAGCTCTGATAATCTCTTATTATGGGCAAAACTCCTAATTTAAATACCTCTACTAGTTAAGCATGAGTGTGGTTGGGCAGAAGTTTCTCTTGAGCACACGAGGTCTCTCAGGCTTTTAGCTCAAAATAAGCCCCATAACACAGAGGCACATCTTCCAGTGACTCATTGTGAGCCTGACTCTCGTTCACATCAGCGTCTTAACTTCTGTGAGTAATCAACATGCAGTCAGCCCCTTTTTTGGAACGAGATTGTAGACAATAAAATGCAGAATGCGGAGGAACTTGAATGAAAGAGGTCAAAGGTTGCACAAAACTTTTGCCTGGCCAAATTCCTCTCTCTCCTCTCCCTGCCCCACTATCTTTTTTGCCCCAAGGACTTCACACCCCAGGCATCCAAAATCTGCTCTCATTACAAAACACTCCTATCCCTGATCTATATATCCTCGAATAAGCATATTATCTGATCTACAACACATTAGACTATTTCGTGTAAAAAGTAGTTAGGAATGAGACCAGGTAGCAATAGAAATATGGAAAAGGCCCAAACCAGGCATCTGCGTTTAACGGTATGATTTCGCCCGTTGGAAAAATGTCGCTCCCACTGCAGCAGTGCCTGCTCTGCACTCAGAGTAGCATTTCTCTTCTGAGGGGGAGAAGCGTTGGTACAGAGGAATAGAAATGTTCCTCTCCAAATGTCCCCCAGTGAGGGCCGCTCAAGGCCACGTGCGCAGAGACTGAAACCTCACGGAAGAGACCTTCCCCAGCATTACTGATCAGGAATGTCTAGTCACCGCACCTCTGAATTGGGAGCTATTCCCGAAGCCCCTTAGAAAACCCTGTCTAGTAGGTCAGTAGCAATGGTCTTGGCCATTTGCTATGTGACAGTTCATTCATGGGGAAGAAGAGGAGCTTTATAAACTGCCACTGGTTGCTCTAGTACTTCTATTAGAGAGAAGAAGCCTGTTCCTCAGAACCCCAAATAAAAGAGAAAAGTTATAACTGATTGAGAAAAAAGAACAAACCTTTCCAACAAAGGAAGCGACTTCACAGTTAGAGAGAGAAGGAACCAGTAGCACTGATGTTTGATAATTATTCTTAATTTTATCTTAGGTAAAGTATAAAAGAGACAGTGGTGAAATACTTTTGTCTGATACCTTTTCTTAGAGTATTTACTATTTTGTTATCTTTAAAAATAAATGCAAATAAATTCCCTTTGACTTCAATAAAGAGAAAGGGATCCTTCCGGACTTTTGCCAAATAGTCTGTAAAAAGCAGATTTAGAATGCATCACAAGTTAAGCATTCTTTTGATCTACTAGGCCAAGCTAAGAATCCAAAGAAAATGCATCATTAGTATCTTTTGGCATTTTGCAGTCACGATTATGTAGGTACTTCATTTTCGCATTTCTTGTGTGTTTCTTATTTTTGCCTGCTTATAAAGTCCTCTTCAACCAAGTTTTTATTATACTAGTAGCACCAAAAAAAAGGAAGAAAACAAATTGATTAACTATGTGAATCCAACCTCATTGGTCACTAATCACTGGTATGTTTTTAATTAACTATAACTTTGAGACTTAATTTTTTCTTTTTTTGCATCAGCAATGTTTCATAATTTTTCTCACATATTTAGATTTCTTTTTCTGTTCAACATTGGGCTCATGAGACTCCAGAAAGGCGACCAAAGAGCAAGTTGTAATAAATAATTTTAATGTTCTGTAGTGCATTAATTTTTGTATTAAAATATAACATTTTTACCCCCAAATTTGTTTTGGTTATCTTACATGTAATGATCTAATATGCACTTGTTTTATATATAATATTTAACATACATATTTATGTCTTTATACACTGTAATATTGAAGTATTTGTGATTTTTGGTAGCATTTAATAAAATTACCTTACATCTTAAAAAATAACATATTTAAAAATATGAATTAAATATAATTAATTTGGTAACCTCCAAGGTCTGCAATATTCAGGAAACCACTTCAAGGATCAAAGATCTTTCTAAATCTCTAAAAGATTAAAGTCAGTGCAACAGCACTCGTAGAAGCTCATTCTTGGCTGCCAGTTTGTAATCTTACCTTGGAACTGGTAGCATCTGCTTCCCTCCAGAATTAAGGATGGAAGGGGTTTATTCGGTAGAGGAAGATAAGATGTACCATCTTGTGGAATTGTCAGTGCATTAAAGCTCAGTACCTAGATATCTCCTATCAAAATACGATCAGTCGAACAAACACAAGTTAAGTCATTGCACAGATAAAATTTTATTTGGCAGGACCAAAAAAAAAAAAACCCCAAGATATTGTTTTAAAAGTATTTTTCTAACAGAACACAATAAATGTGATAACATTTTCAGACTGGACAGCTTAAAGCCAGTGCTATGAATGCAGTAATGTGGGCCTCTGCAACCCAAACACCCATGTGGAGGATAGGGACAATGATTAAGGAAACACAACATGTCACCTTACACGCACAATAAACCTCTACCCATTTCCTTTGTCTAACTGTCCTCGACGTAATAACTCAGTAATGATGGCAGCAACTGCAGCAAATCGGCCTTTGTCACGTTTTGATACAGGACAAAGATTTGTAGGTATGTTGATCAAAGTCTAGCGAGTTAATATACGTTGCTATCCTTGGAATGCCATGCTATATTACATGATATTGTAACCACAATTGTCCTGTAATTTTACAAATATCCTTCATCAATCACATACCATTTATAGAATATTTATATATGGACTATGCTAACGTATTATAAATATGTTAGGTGATTGCATCCTTACTTGCATTGTAACATGATGATACAACAAATAAGAATATTCATGCTTTTTTACAAAGGGAAGATCTGGAATACAAATAAAAAGTGTTATCTTTATTTTACCATCTTTCACATAGGACATTTTCTGAGTCTGAGAAGGGGAAATGTGGGCAGAGAGACTGAACGAGAATCTGTAAGCAGACAGACAATCTGGCTCTTGCGTGATGATGAGAGCAAATCAGCTCGGGAAAGGGGGGAAGAGGGGCAGGGGGTGGTAATGGCAGGGAACGGGGGAGGGGGGAAGCGGGGTTTGGAAAAGAGCAACAGGACAATGCAAAACCAACCAAGGATCTCTTTTAAAACAGGGCAGTAACTTTATAACATGATAAATTATAGTATTATTAACCTTACAATACTACAAATAAATTAAAATGTATTATTCACTCAAAGACTGAGTTGAAAAGGGATTAGCCAAATTCTGAATCTTCCAGTTCAGTAATTACTGGTATGAATTGGCATTATTTTAATTATTTAACTATAATGTAATCAATGAGTCCAGATTAATACATTTAATTTAATCCACTTTCCACCCTATTTGACCCTTCTTCTGTCAGTTGAAAATGTTTCTCATATCACTGATACAAAGCTAAATCACAGCCAAAATATACAAAATCTCATTAAATTGAAAGATAGATCCATTATTATCAAGTCAGTTATGGAAACAGAAACGAAGAGGAAGAAATTTGGTTCCCTGTGATTTCCCCTCATCGTAAACAATCTGGTCAAGATGTCCTGTAGTTTTAAAATGAAACAGATGTTTCACCCCAAAATATCAACAAGGTTCTACTTGAGAGATGTTTGTACAGAGTGTATCTGCATTCGTTTTAGCAATTGAATTATCAGTGAGAACGATCTTAAATTGGAGCTCCTAAAGTATTAAAATCTGTAAATGAAAAAAAGGATTAAGAGATTTGAAAAAGATGTTCTATACAGGAAAGGTAAAGCCCTGGCTTTGGGCAAAACACTGTGAAACTTGTCTCCCCTCACTGGAGTCTTTCCTTACCTTTACTCCTCGATGCTGCCTTCTTTCTCACCTGGAATCCCCAGCACCTCAGTAGATCTTTTTTTTACCACGTAGTGGGTCAAGCACCCCAGTAGGGAATTATCATTTGATTGCACTAAAGTGTAGTTGAAGGATCAGGTTTTATAATGACCATTCCTAGAAGCATTTGCATCGAGAAATATAAAATGTAATAGAAATAAATGAGATACTAATGGTGACATTTCCAGCACTGTCTGCTCAGCTGAAAGGGTACAGGAACCGGATGGGCAGCGGCAGAGGGGAAAAATACCAATGGCAGCTCCCGATGCATCGCTCGGAGAGAGACAACTGCGAACAGACGTGTGCACGGCCCCTATCCGTTACGTCACATGCTTCCAAGTATGAAAACCAGGTGCAGGAGGCTGTGAAAGCTTTGCATTGAGAGTGGAGAGTCCTGGCATGTAGCTGTAGTTCTGGCTCACCCTATTTGTATGATCCAGGCCAAAATTATGCATGACTTCATTCCCATAGCACCTTTGAGTTCCTATAGCTGTTAAAAGAAGAGAGAGAGAGAGAGAAACCCTAGAAACTGAGGTAGTGTATGCTGTATAAAATAAAAGTATCACTCTACAGTGAAAAATATTAAAGTTGGGAAGGAGGAGGAAACTTTTCTCTACCCATCCTGGTTCTTCCAGCTGATTTAACAGTTAAATCTACATGAGATAGATTACATTAATAAGAGAAAATAACCAAATTTAGTTGCATACATACATAGGGGACCCCCTACACGCATATGAGGTTCAGAGACAGAAAGGGAAATGACAGTCTGAGCTAAGGATGAGGTCAGACACCTCGGGGCTTCAGAGGGGTGGAGGGTCATTTGGAAGTCAATAAGAAGAGCAGGTGTTCAGTGGCTCGATGTTAGCTCTGCCCTGTAGGTAGGTCATAAAATGTTATTTCTGGAGATAATGTATTTTACTGCATTTAAATTGTTTAGGGAAGTGGTAAAGGTTTGTGCTGAAGCCACGGGGTCTTGATTACGTTTACTCACAATAACTTGCATGCCAAAGCAGCACATCTGGGAGGGGGGCCTCCTCCGAGCCTCTTCAAAGTTTAAGAGAATATGATACTAGCACCCCTTGTCTGACTTAAAATTTTGACTTTTGAGCATGCTCCTGTAACATTTCCCACTCTTGAACACTGTCAGAAGTTCCATTTTTAAATCCAAATATTGCATTTACAATGAATTACGATTTCCTACTCAAATTCCCACATCATCGCTGGGTAGATAAAGCAAGGGATTTTGAACCCATCAAAGATGAATAAGGTAAGTAATAGTTACTTATGCTTTGGAAACCAGAAAGCAAACTGAACCTAACAAGTAGGCAGACTTAGATGGGCATTATAGTGATGTGACTATTAAGGTTTTCGAGATACATGACCCACTGAGTTTTCTGTTTCCTTCTTTTACTTTATTTGAGGAATTCTAAATTTTTACTCAAGGGTCTATTGCCGCTCCATAATTATGTAATTACTTCAGTAAATAGCAACAGCCTTGTCTACTCCACTTGCAGTTTATAACATAAGAAAAAAGCATAGAAAAACACAAACACACAGAAACACTCCTGACCCAGGTGCAGACCCATAGATACTAAAGCTCTGGAGTGAATACGTCACACATCACAACAATGCTTGACACTCGGAAAAGGAAGGAATTAGGTTGGGGATAGAAGCTGAAGGAATCGTCTACTGTACAGACCCAAGTGACCGAGCGAAGACGGGGGACAAGTCTGGCCAGGCTTTATGAGGAAGTTGACTATTAATTTGGACTGTTCTTATTTCACTCTTAACATGCTCTGGAAAGTTTGGGAAATTTATTATAACTTTGTGAATGAGCGTAGGTGAGTATTGAATTTAATTGTGATAAAATTACTCATGGCAATAAGCAGGGTGTTATTCCCCCTTTATAAGATTTAGTAG